>JAHIAM010001189.1:0-24717 GCA_021605205.1 Aegilops longissima | reverse complement strand
CAAGAAAGAACATCAAGTGTTGATGGTCAATAAGACCACTAAGTTCAAGAAGGGCAAGGGTAAGAAAAACTTCAAGAAGGACGGCAAGGAGATTGCCGCGCCCGTAAGCAAGTTGCGGGAAGAAGTCAAAGAATGGACCCAAGCACGAGGCCGAGTGCTTTTATTGCAAGGGAAGGGTCATTGAAGCGGAACTGCCCCAAATACTTAGCGGATAAGAAGGCCGGCAACACCAAAGGTATATTTGATATACATGTAATTGATGTGTACCTTACCGATGTCGTAGTAACTCCTGGGTATTTGATACGGTGCCGTTGCTCATATTTGTAACTCACAGCAGAGCTGCGGAATAAGCGGAGGCTGGCGAAGGACGAGGTGACGATGCTGCGTCGGGAATGGTTCCAGTCGATGTGATCGCCGTCACGCTACCTCTTCATTTACCCACGGGATTAGTTATGAACCTTAATAATTGTTATTTGGTGCCAAGTTTGAGCATGAATATTGTATCTGGATCTCGTTTAATGCGAGATGGCTACTCATTTAAATCCGAGAATAATGGTTGTTCTATTTATATGAGAGATATGTTTTATGGTCATGCTCCGATGGTCAATGGTTTATTCTTAATGAATCTCGGCGTAGTATTACACATGTTCATAGCGTGAATACCAAAAGATGTAAAGTTGATAACGATAGTCCCACATACTTGTGGCACTGCCGCCTATGGTCACATTGGTGTCAAGCGCATGAAGAAGCTCCATGCTGATGGACTTTTGGAGTCTCTTGATTATGAATCATTTGACACATGCGAACCATGCCTCATGGGCAAGATGACCAAGACTCCATTCTCTCGAACAATGGAGCGAGCAACCAACTTGTTGGAAATCATACATACCGATGTATGCGGTCCAATGGCGTTGAGGCTCATGGAGGATATCGTTATGTTCTCACTCTCACAGATGACTTGAGTAGATATGGGTATGTCTACTTGATGAAACACAAGTCTGAGACCTTTGAAAAGTTCAAGGAATTTCAGAATGAAGTAGAGAATCAACGTGACCGAAAGATAAAATTCTTACGATCGATCGTGGAGGAGAATATTTAAGTCACGAATTTGGTACACACTTAAGAAAATGTGGAATCGTTTCACAACTAACGCCGCTGGAACACCTCAGCGTAATGGTGTGTCCGAGCGTCGTGTCGCACTCTATTGGATATGGTGCGGTCTATGATGTCTCTTACCGATTTACGCTATCATTTTGGGGATCGCTCTAGAGACAGCTACATTCACTTTAAATAGGGCACCGTCTAAATCCGTTGAGACGACACCGTATGAATTATGGTTTGGGAAGAAACCTAAGCTGTCGTTTCTAAAAGTTTGGGGATGCGATGCTTATGTCAAGAAACTTCAACCTGAAAAGCTCGAACCCAAGTCGAAAAATGCGTCTTCATAGGATACCCTAAGGAAACCTTTGGGTATACCTTCTACCTTAGATCCGAAGGCAAGATCTTTGTTGCCAGAACGGAATCTTTCTCGAAAAGAGTTTCTCTCGAAAGAAGTAAGTGGGAGGAAAGTAGAACTCGATGAAGTACTACCTCTTGAACAGGAAAGTAGTGCAACTCAGGAAAATGTTCTGTGATGCCTACACCAATCGAAGAGGAAATTCATGATGATGATCAAGGTACTTGGATCAAGTTGCTACTGAACTTCAGAGGTCCACTAGGACACGTTCCGCACTGCAGTGGTACGGCAACCCTGTCACGGAAATCATGTTGTTAGACAACAATGAACCTTGAACTATGAAGAAGCGATGGCGGGCCCAGATTCCAACAAATGGCTAGAAGCCATGAAGTCCGAGATAGAATCCATGTATGAAAACAAAGTGTGGACTTTGGTGACTTGCCCGATGATCGGCGAGCAATAGAAAACAAATGGATCTTTAAGAAGAAGACGGACGCGGATGGTAATGTCACCATCTATAAAGCTCGACTTGTCGCTAAGGGTTATCGGCAAGTTCAAAGGATTGACTACGATGAGACTTTCTCTCCGTGGCGAAGCTTAAGTCCGTCCGAATCATGTTAGCAATTGCCGCATACTATGATTATGAGATATGGCAGATGGACGTCAAAACAGCGTTCCTTAACGGTTATCTTAAGGAAGAGCTGTATATGATACAGCCGAAGGTTTTGTCGATCCTAAGAATGTCGACAAAGTATGCAAGCTCCAGCGATCCATTTATGGGCTGGTGCAAGCATCTCGGAGTTGGAACATTCGCTTTGATGAGATGATCAAAGCGTTTGGGTTTATCTGAGACTTATGGAGAAGCCTGCGTTTACAAGAAAGTGAGTGGGAGCTCTGTAGCATTTCTCATATTATATGTAGATGACATACTTTTGATGGGAAATGATATAGAATTCTTGGACAGCATTAAGGCCTACTTGAATAAGTGTTTTTCAATGAAGGACCTTGGAGAAGCTGCTTATATATTAGGCATCAAGATCTATAGAGATAGATCGAGGGCGCCTCATAGGTCTTTCACAAAGCACATACCTTGATAAGATTTTGAAGAAGTTCAAAATGGATCAGTCAAGAAAGGGTTCTTGCCTGTATTGCAAGGTGTGAGATTGAGCTCAGCTCAATGCCCGACCACGACAAAAGATAAAGAAGAGATGAGTGTCATCCCTATGCCTCAGCCATAGGATCTATTATGTATGCCATGCTGTGTACCAGACCTGATGTAAACCTTGCCGTAAGTTTGGTAGGAAGGTACCAAAGTAATCCCGCAAGGAACACCGGACAGCGGTCAAGAATATCCTGAAGTACCGAAAAGGACAAAGGACATGTTTCGTTTATGGAGGTGACGAAGAGCTCGTCAGAACGGGTTACGTCGACGCTTAGCTTCGACACAGATCTGATGACTCTAAGTCACAAACCGGATACGTGTATATGTTGAATGGTGGAGCGATGGCTGGTGCAGCTGCAAGCGAGCGTCGTGGCGGGATCTACATGTGAAGCGGAGTACATGGCAGCCTCGGAGGCAGCGCATGAAGCAATTTGGGTGAAGGAGTTCATCACCGACCTAGGAGTCATACCCAATGTGTCGGGCCAATCAAACTCTTCGTGACAACACTGGAGCTATTGCACTTGCCAAGGAGCCCAGGTTTCACAAGAAGACCAGGCACATCAAGCGTCGCTTCAACTCCATCCGTGAAAATGTTCGAATGGAGACATAGAAATTTGTAAAGTGCATACGGATCTGAATGTCGCAGATCCGCTGACTAAACCTCTTCCGGGCAAAACATGATCAACACCGAACTCTATGGGTGTTCGATTCATCACAATGTAAACTAGATTATTGACTCTAGTGCAAGTGGGAGACTGTTGGAAATATGCCCTAGAGGCAATAATAAAAGCATTATTATTATATTTCCTTGTTCATGATAATTGTCTTTTATTCATGCTATAACTGTATTATCCGGAAATCATAATACACGTGTGAATACATAGACTACAATACGTCCCTAGTAAGCCTCTAGTTGACTAGCTCGTTGGTCAACAGATAGTCATGGTTTCCTGACTATGGACATCAGATGTCATTGACAACGGGATCACGTCATTAGGAGAATGGCGTGATGGACAAGACAATCCTAAGCATAGCACAAGATCGTGTAGTTCGTTTTGCTAGAGCTTTTCCAATGTCAAGTATCTCTTCCTTAGACCATGAGATCGTGCAATTCCGGATACCGTAGGAGTGCTTTGGGTGTATCAAGCGTCACAACGAATCGGGTGACTATAAAGGTGCACTACGGTATCTCCGAAAGTGACCATTGGGTTGACACGGATCGAGGCGGGATTTGTCACTCCGTATGACGGAGAGGTATCACTTCGGCCCACTCGGTAATGCATCATCATAATGAGCTCAAAGTGACCAAGTGTCCGGTCACGGATCATGCATTCTGATGCGAGTAAAGTGACTTGCCGATAACGAGACTAAGCGAGGTATTGGGATACCGACGATCGAGTCTCGGGCAAGTAACATACCGTCGACAAAGGGAATAGAATACGGGGTTGCTTGAACCCTTGACATCGTGGTTCATCCGATGACAACATCGAGGAGCATGTGGGAGCCAACATGGGTATCCAGATCCGCTGTTGGTTATTGACTTGAGGTAGTCTCGGTCATGTCGCATGTCTCCCGAACCCGTAGGGTCTACACTTAAGGTTCGGTGGCCTTAGGGTTAATAGGAAGACAAGTATGTGATTACCGAATGTTGTTCGAGTCCGGATGAGATCCCGGACGTCACGAGGAGTTCGGAATGGTCCGGAGGTAAAGATTTATATATGGAAAGTGGTTAAACGGACTCGGGAAGTTTGGTGGTATACCGTAAAGTACCGGGCCACTGGAGGGTTCCGAGGTCCACCGGAGGCCACCTCTCCGGGGCCACATGGGCTAAGTGGGAGGGAGCCAGCCCCGGTGGGCTGGGTGCGCCTCCCACCTAGGCCCATGCGGCTAGGGTTTGGGAGGAGGAACCCTAAGGGAAAGGCGCCCCACGGCAGGGGGCAAGCCACCCTTTCCTCCTCTCCCTTGGCCGCCCCCCCTAGGGTTTTCCCTAGAGGGCCGCCCCCTTGACCCTCTCCTCCTATAAATAGAGGGTGGGGGAGGCTGCTTACACCATTGAAGGCGCAGCCCTCCCTCCCAACACCTCTCTTTCTCCACGAGCTTGGCGAAGCCTCGCCGGAGAACTGCCAGACCAACCGCACCACGCCGTCGTGCTGCCATTGGAATTGTCTTCCTCAACCTCTCCTTCACTCTTGCTGGATCAAGACGGAGGAGACGCCATCGTCCCGTACGTGTGTTGAACACGGAGGTGCTGTCCTTTCAGTACTTTGGTCATCGGTGATCGGAATCACGTTGGGAACGTCTTCATCATCACCACTCCCTCGAACGCTTCCGTACTCGATCTACAAGTGGTATGTAGATGCAAACTCTCTCCCGTTACTCGTTGCTTAGTAGAACTCATAGATGGATCTTGGTGAAACCGTAGGAAAAATTTTAATTTTCTGCAACGTTCCCCAACAATGGAATGATCAGAGAAGTAATGAGCAACCTTCTTCGCGGTCATATAAATCCCATACACAAGCTTCTGATAATGAGGGTATCTTTGCTTTGACGGGGTTAATACTTCAGAAAGATAATATACTGAACGCTGAACTTTGAAGGCCTTTCCTTCCTCTTCCCGCGACCGTAACCGGATCTGCGGTCTTCGATATTCTTTCCTTCCTCTTCCGCTTTTCTGCCGTAAGTACCGCTTCGACGATCGACCATCAGGGCTTCTTGGCTTGCAACAAATCACCGGATCTGCGGTCTTCGATATTCTTGCAATTCTGCCACGCCATCCGAGCATCAGCAATCTTAGAGCCTTTCTGGAAACACTCTTCCGCTTTCTTCCGATTGCCAGTGACAGTGATCACACCCTTGGGGCCGGGCATCTTCAGTTTAAGGTACACATAACATGGTCGAGCCATGAAACGGGCATACGCCGGCCTTCCCAGAATAGCGTGATAAGCGCTCTGGAAATCCACGACCTCAAAGGTCAACTTTTCTTTGCGGAAATTCTTCGAATCACCAAAAACCACATCAAGAGCAATTTGACCGAGTGACTCAGCCTTCTTTCCAGGAATGACTCCGTGGAAACTCATGTTACTGGTGCTGAGTCTGGACATCGGAATGCCCATCCCTTTCAACGTCTCTGCATACAAGATGTTCAGGCCACTGCCACCATCCATCAAAACTTTGGTCAGTCGAGTGCCTTCGACGACTGGATCGACCACCAACGCTTGCCTCCCAGGGGTGGCAATGTGTGTCGGATGATCGGACTGGTCGAATGTGATGGCGGTCTGGGACCATTTCAGATAATTGGGCGTCACTGGAGCGACCATGTTCACTTCTTGGTTGATAACTTTCAATCAACTTTTTCTTTCAACGTCAGCAAAAATCATCAGGGTGGAATTGACCTGGGGGTATCCACCGTCACTATCTTCCTTGTCCTCAACTTTGTCCGACTCCTTTTCCTTATCCTTGGTGTGCTTCCCTTGGAACTGCTGAATTAAGAGCCGACACTGTCGAGTGGTATGCTTCGGGTAAATGAGTTTACCCTCTTCATCTTTCTTCGTGTGAATGTGACATGGCAAGTCCAACACATCATTCCCATCTTGGTATTTCACCTTCTTGGGGTTCCACGGACCCTTGGGTTTTCCTTGAACTTTCCTGGGGTCACACCAAGGCTTCTCCGGAGCTGCTTGGCTCGACTTTAACTTCCTTCGATTGGAGTTCCTCCATGGCTTCATTAGCGGCTGACTTGTACTTACCACTCGGAGCTGATCCTCTTCTTCACCATTAGCATACTTGGTGGCGATCTCCATCATCCGACTCGGGGTCATATCTCTGTCCGACCGAATTTCAAACTCAACTCCTGTTCTTGACACCTTCCTTGAAAGCACAGACTGCTTGGTGATCGTACACATTCTCAAGCTGTGGGTGCAAGGTAATCCATCTCTGGATGTAATCTCTCAAAGTTTCATTCGACTTACACACATGATTGCAGCTATGTCAACCCTGCTGGTCGCTTGCAAGTCCCTACAAATGTCCCGACAAACACTCGTGCAAGATCTTCCCAAGTGTAAATACTTTGGGTGCTAACTGATTCAACCATGCTCGGCGAACCCTCCAACATAAGGGCAAATGCTTCATAGCTACCTCATCGTTACCGCCGCCAATCTGGACAGCCACTCGGTAGTCTTCAAGCCAAGTGTCGCTTGGACTCACCGCTGAACTTCTCGACTCAGTCGCCAACCTGAAGTTGGGAGGAATCACTCGCGGCTCGATGGCCTGCTAAAACACTCGCCCCGAGACATGAACTCTGCTGCTGGAGGAACATCTCATCATGGCCTTCTCGGTGAGCTCTGTTCTGTCGACCAGGCCTTGAGCGATAATGGATCTCGCATCAAAGCATGGCTCTCTAGGGTCGATTGGAACCCTTCGCCCAACACTATGCTGGCGTCTGTCATCTTGTTGCCGAGGAGCGTATGATCCACCCCTTGGGGGAGGGGTGGGCACTCGACGTCGATCATTGCGATCGAATCGGTGCTCATACGGCTCGCGGTTCTGGTACTGATCAGCACGCCGACCTCCATGTTCCTCATGCCTCGGGGGCGATCTTGGACTATGGGCCGACTGGACTGAATTCGCAGTGACGGATCTGCTGTGAATCATGTTCCGTGACTGTGATACGACTGAATTTTGATCTCCTGCTGCCCGGAGTAAGTCTCTGATCTGTTGCAAACCTCTACCCGCCTCCGTCTGGGAAGGCTAAATCGATTCTGCTATACGGGCTGCAGCTGCTAAATTTTGAATCGGAGTTCGATATACCTGAGTTGGTTGTGGAAAGAGCTGATGTCGACTGGATTCTGGAACCCGTGGTCGCGTGCGCTCGTCGAGAACTCGCTGGAGGTTCTCCAGTCGAGTGCGCTCGGCCAGGTTGGCCAAGCACGCATCCTCCAAGGCACGAGCCTCGGGGGTTTCTCCAACGATAGGAGTGTGAAGCGCATCCATGTTTCGGTGGCGAAGTTCCTCCCTCTGCAGCGAAGTGAGGGGCTTGGGTTGGTACTCTTCGTGAGGTTGCGCCGGATCGCCTCCACCGTCGCCTCCGTCGGTGCGGGGGAATCCAGGAGGACTGCGTGGTCCGTCGACCATCGTAACCTCTGCTGCGGATCGCTGCTATCGCACTCGGATGCGATCTCTGCGAGCCGGTCGACCATCGAATAGGCCGAGAGATTCGTCGGGCTCGATTGCCGCAACTTGGGAGTGGCTGATCGGCGAGCCACCGCATGCCTCAGCCACCGCTGAAGCCTCGACCGACCGGGCGCTTGCGCCAGCGTGAGACCCAGGAGTGAGGACGGCACAAGAACCGACCCATCTTTGGTCGACGGTTGCCAGAGGAGGGCGCCATGACGACGCCGCCGAAGTCGTTGCCCGCGGACGGTGGAAGCCACCCACTTGCCTCCTGCTCCGGACATGTTTAGCTATGCGGAGAAGACTTGGGCTTGGGCGCTGGAGCTCGAGAGGGCAAGAGTGGGCAAAGGAGGAAGAAGGCGTGGGTAAAAATGGGGAAATCTTATCCCTTTATAGAGGCAACGAAAGCGGTGCGCCTCCCCACTTGCCCGTTGGGAATCGCTTGGTTCCCAAGCACCACGATTGATGATGTGGTGGGATTACCCGTACCCGTATTGATGAGAATCCCGTGATAAGGGGACATGTTCTCTGCTTTGACAAGGTGTGTCAAGGAAACCGCCTCGCAATATGCGCTGTGGCTGGTTGTGGGGAAACGGTTCGAATAACGATCCGACCGTAATGACACGTCGCGTTGTCTAAATTTTTTTCAGCAGATTGCATTTGTGAAATACCATTCTCTCTACGGTGGCATGTGAAGATCATTTTGTGGATCCGGACACGGTTCAAGTGTTCGATAATTACCTTGGAGTATTCGGAGGAGGAACCCGCCCTGCAATGCCGAAGACAAGACTGCGCGCGGACTCATCGTCATTGAAGCCTGGTTCAGGGCTCTTGAGGAGTCCTGGATTAGGGGTATCCGGATAGCCGACTGTATACATCGTCCGGACTATGGAAGCGTGAAGATACAAGACTCAAGACTTGACCGATATCCGGATGTGACTTTCCTTGGCGTGGAAGGCAAGCTTGGCGATCTGGATATTATATTTCCTTCCTTGTAACCGACTCCATGTAAACCCTAGCCCTCTCCGGTGTCTATATAAATCGGAGAGGTTGGTCCTTAGAAGGCCGATCACAATTACAATCATACCATCATAGGCTAGCTTTTAGGGTTTAGCCTCTACGATCTCGTGGTAGATCTACTCTTGTACTACCCATATCTTCAATATTAATCAAGCAGGAAGTAGGGTTTTACCTCCATCGAGAAGGCCCGAACCTTGGTAAACATCTGTGTCCCTTGCTTCCTGTTACCATCAGCCTAGACGCACAGATCGGGACCCCCTACCCGAGATCATCTGGTTTTGACACCGACAGGTGCGCCCCCACCTTTGCCACCTCCTCCTCTCTTCCACCATGGCCCATTAAGGCCCATTAACTCCCCGGGGGGTTCCGGTAACCT
Source organism: Aegilops longissima (assembly GCA_021605205.1). Lineage (NCBI taxonomy): Eukaryota > Viridiplantae > Streptophyta > Magnoliopsida > Poales > Poaceae > Aegilops > Aegilops longissima. The sequence goes on along the minus strand of JAHIAM010001189.1, from coordinate 15,534 downwards.
CCCGGTACTCCAGAAAAATGCCCGAACCACTCGGAACCTTTCCGGTGTTCAAACATAGCCTTCCAATATATCAATCTTTATGTCTCGACCATTTCGAGACTCCTCATCATGTCCATGATCACATTCGGGACTCCGAACAACCTTAGGTACATCAAAACACATAAACTCATAATATCGATCGTCATCGAACGTTAAGCGTGCGGACCCTACGGGTTCGAGAACTATGTAGACATGACCGAGACTCACTTCCGGTCAATAACCAATAGTGGAACCCGGATGCTCATATGGGTTCCTACATATTCTACGAAGATCTTTATCGGTCAAACCGCATAACAACATACATTGTTCCCTTTGTCATCGGTATGTTACTTGCCCGAGATTCGATCATCGGTATCATCATACCTAGTTCAATATCGTTACCGGCTAGTTTCTTTACTCGTTCCGTAATACTTCATCCTGCAACTAACTCATTAGTTACAATGCTTGCAAGGCTTATAGTGATGAGTATTACCGAGAGGGCCCAGAGATACCTCTCGAGAACAGGAGTGACAAATCCTAATCTTGATCTATGCCAACCCAACAAACACCTTCGGAGACACCTGTAGAGCACCTTTATAATCACCCATTTACGTTATGACGTTTGGTAGCACACAAAGTGTTCCTCCGGTATTCAGGAGTTGCATAATCTCATAGTCTGAGGAACGTGTATAAGTCATGAAGAAAGCAGTAGCAATGAAACTGTAACGATCATAATGCTAAGCTAACGGATGGGTCATGTCCATCACATCATTCTCCTAATGATGTGCTCCCATTCATCAAATGACAACACATGTCTATGGTTAGGAAACATAACCATCTTTGATTAACGAGCTAGTCAAGTAGAGGCATACTAGGGACAATATGTTTTGTCTATGTATTCACACATGTACTCCCTCTGTTTTTATTTAGTTTGCATATTAGCTTTGGTCAAAGTCAAGCTTTATAAACTTTGACCAAGTTTATAAACAAAAATATTAAGATATACAATAACAAATCAACAATATTAGATTTATTATTGAATGTACTTTCACATCACATAGATTTATTATGATAGATGTCTATATTGTTTTCTACAAACTTGGTCAAAGTTTACGAAGTTTGACTTCAGTCAACTCTAATATGCAGAGTAAATAAAAACGGAGGGAGTACTAAGTTTTCGGTTAATACAATTCTAGCATGAATAATAAATATTTATCATGAAATAAGGAAATAAATAATAACTTTATTATTGCCTTTAGGACATATTTCTTTCAGTCTCCCACTTGCACTAGAGTCAATAATCTAGTTCACATCGCCATGTGATTTAACATCAATAGTTCACATCTGTATGTGATTAACACCCATAGTTCACATTGCCATGTGACCAATAACCAAAGGGTTTACTAGAGTCAATAATCTAGTTCACATTGCTATGTGATTAACACCCAAAGAGTACTAAGGTGTGATCATGTTTTTGCTTGTGAGAGAAATTTATTCAATGGATCTGTCACATTCAGAGCAGTATGTATTTTGCAAATATTCTATGTTTACAATGCTCTGCACGGAGCTACTCTAGCTAATTGCTCCTATTATGTTTTCATGAATATATGTGAGTTCTTGATCCTATCTTGCAAGTTTATAGTCACCTATTATGTGTTATGATCCGACAACCCTGAAGTGACAATAATCGGGATACTTCTCGGTGATGACCGTAGTTTGAGGAGTTCATGTATTCACTAAGTGCTAATGCTTTGGTCCGGTTCTCTATTAAAAAGAGGCCTTAATATCCCTTAGTTTCCATTAGGACCCTGCTGCCACGGGAGGGTAGGACAAAAGATGTCATGCAAGTTCTTTTCCATAAGCACGTATGACTATATTCGGAATACATGCCTACATTACATTGATGAACTGGAGCTAGTTCCGTGTCACCCTATGTTATAACTATTACATGAGTAATCGCATCCGACATAATTATCCGTCACTGATCCAATGCCTACGAGCTTTTCATATATTGTGCTTTGCTTATTTACTTTATCGTTGCCACTGTTACAATTACTACCAAGTTGCCACTGTTACTTTTGCTACCGTTACCGTTACTTCCATACTACTTTGCTACCAAATACTTTGTTGCAGATACTAAGTTATCCAGGTGTGGTTGAATTGACAACTCAACTGCTAATACTTGAGAATATTCTTTGGCTCCTCTTGTGTCGAATCAATAAATTTGGGTTGAATACTCTACCCTCGAAAACTGTTGCGATCCCCTATACTTGTGGGTTATCATACCCCAAGCTTGCCGAGGAGCAGCAGCCCCCGGCAGGGCCCCAGGCCCTTGCCGTCGAGGCGGCTGCCCCCACAGCGGAAAATATACCCTTGCTCCTTGCCGTCGAGCCTCAGGCTCCAGCATGGGCACAACATACAGTCCGCTTCCACCAAACAGGGGAGCTCCCTGAGGAGCAGGAAGAAGCAGAGAAAGTAGCCCATCGGTCTAGCATGTACCAATTTGTGGATGATGTCCTTTACAGAAGAAGGCCGAACAGCGTGAAATTGAAGTGTATTCCTCGGGAGGACGGACTGGAGCTGTTGGCAGAGATATACGGAGGCATATGTGGCTCCCACATAGGGTCAAGAGCACTTGCCGGCAAAGCATTTCAGCAAGGTTTCTTCTGGCCCACTACCCTCCAGGATGCAACGATACTAGTAACTAAGTGTGAAGCGTGCTAGTTTTATTCAAAGAAGCTTCATCAACCAGCTCAAGCCCTTCAAACAATCCCTCTCTCTTGGCCATTTTCGGTCTGGGGGCTCGACATACTGGGCCACTTTCTCCGTGCTGTCGGGGGCTTTGAGCACTTGTACGTCGCGATTGACAAGTTCACAAAGTGGACGGAGGTGGAACTGGTGAGGAAGGTGACAACACAGTCAGCCGTCAAGTTCTTCAAGGGACTCGTTCGCCGTTTTGGTGTGCCAAACAGCAGAGTCATCACCGACAACGGCACACAGTTCATGAGCCGCACCTTAATGCAATATATCTAGGACCTCGGTAGCAAAGTTTGCTTTGCTTCTGTTGCTCACCCAAGGAGCAATGGCCAGGCTGAAAGGGCAAATGCTGAAGTGTTGCGGGGCCCCAAAACAAGAATTTTCTACCGGCTGCGCAAGTGTGGAAGGCACTGGATTGATGAGTTGCCAACGGTTCTTCGTCGGTGTTTCTTGCGGTTAGAGGCTGGGAAGTGGGGTATGGTCTGCGTGGGGGCGGGGTGTCGGTGGGATAGGGGTGGGTGCGCGCACGGGGGCATCGGGGTGCTGCTGGTAAGAGCAAGGGGGCGGCCGCTGCGGTCTCGTGTCACGTGAGCCCGGTCCATACACCGGCAGATAAGTCCAACCCCCGAATTCTTTTTTGGCAATGCTACGTGTCAGCCGGATGATAAATCGCCTCGACAACCGTCGGATGCCACCCGAACCAACCGTCCAATCTACCGTCCCAGCCAACTGGGCGCCTTCGCAACAGCTAGCTTGTTGCGCTCATGGCTTTGCAACAAGGACCTTGTTGCAAAGGTCCAGTGAGACATCATCACTGCCTCGCCATGGCCTGAGTGCCTCAGCCATGGAACGTCGCCGGCCGCCGGAATCGTCGCGCCTCCTCCAAACCAGCACCCCGAGTAGCCGCCTCTACTCTAGCATGACAATGATGAAGTCTCACGCCGGGCACTCCTCTGGCAATTTCTGCAACCGAAGCTATATTTCTGAAACATGCGTCTTGTTGCAATGCTTGCCCTCATACGCTCTAACGTGGGGCGCTCATTCTGCGCTTTCTGCAACCGGGACTATGTTTCTGAAACAATACCCTTGTCGCAGAAGAGAAAATATTCATCGTCGAGCCATTTTTCTTTTTTCTGAAACTAGACCTTGTTGCCGAAAGAAAAACTTCACCACCAAACACTTTTTTTTCTTTCTGAAACAAGATCTTTGTTGCAGAAAGCTTCTGAAACAAGACGCTTGTTGCAAAAAAAAAAAAATAGCTGCATGGGACTTGTCGCCAGTGCGAGCGCTCGATCAAAATCAATCCGACGGCTACGCAGGCGGCGGATGTTGTGCAGGCATCAGCCAGCTGAAGGTTAGCGTTTTCCATTCTTTTTTACAAAATACTTCAACTCCCTAATTCGACCTATACTCCCTTCGTCCCTATTTACACATGCATTCTGATATTCAACTTTGACCATCAACATAAAACAGACAATATGTCTTCCAACTCACTATGCTCCCTCCTTTTGGAGCCCTCCCATTCAATCAATTGAGATGTTCAATTTTAAATTTCATTCGCAATTTCGATCGGGCCAGCAATTCTCAAGGAGCTCTCTCATTCGGTTTAAAGATGTTTAATTTTGGATTTGATTCAAAATTTTGACTAGGTCAATGATCTCCGAAATTAGCCGTCACGCACTACTAGCCTATAAAAACGCACCAGTCCCGCGCACTCTTTCACCACCTATAAAAAATGGGCCGGCATTTAACCCTGTAGCACCAATATAAATATAATACATGCGGTCATTAGTGCAAGAAATCCCATATAAGCATGAGTTGATTAACAGATAAAGCAACAATTCCGTACATATGTTTACTGGGCATAGTTCTAAATAAGAGTTTTTTTTTGTGATGGCATTCTAAACAAGAGTTAGGATGACAATCATGCAATGTAATCGTGAGGTCATATCTGCTTCTTGTCTGTGAAGTTTCGAATTGGATTGCAGCAGCACATATTTGATACCGGGATGCTTTGGAGGTGCTACGTTTCGATTTTTCTACTATTTATTCCGTTGGCATAAGATTTCTACTGTTTGCTTGTTTTCTGGGCTGTACTTTTCTTTTTCCTTTCAACGTTGGAATATTTCTGATTGTCCAGTGTTGGCCTGTTGGGCTAAAAAGGGCCTAGATCGATGTACTCCTCTCTGCAGGCCCATGATTTGAAGTGACTTCTGTCGATGTATTTGCATGCGGGAAGTTTTATTGTACCACATCGCCTGAGCAAAGCAATCCGGAGCAGTTTATATTCTGATTCCCAGATTGTGTGGTCACCATGAGACACTCGTGGTAAGCAATCTAAACTTGATGAAAACAAATTAGGCTTGTTTGAATCGTGCATGTTGCAGTCATCTGCTTGCAATATCACATACCAGCACTCCGACATGGTGTGTTCGCATTTTTGTACTTTGAGGGTTCTACTCCCTCCGTTCCAAAATAAATGACCCAACTTTGTACTAATTTTGGAACGGAGGGAGTATTATTAACTTACATATTTTTGTTGACTTAGAAAGCCGAATTTTACCGCCTTTGTCCGATTCAAATATGTGACTTAGAAAGCCGATTTTTACTCCCTTTGTCCAATTCTAATCTATATCTAGACACGTCCACAACTAATTTGGGACGGAGGTAATATATGTCACAAAGTTGTGAGTACGCTGCGTGCTCGTCTATCCATGCCCAATTAATTTCATTGTATTTACACTATAGAATACATCAAAATTAAAAATGAATTAAACTTACAGGTAAACGGAGTAAAATAAAATAATTAAAGTAGCCCAAGCAGGGTCCCCCGTGCGCGGGCGATTTTTACTCCCTTTGTCCAGTTCAAATCTATATCTAGACATGTCCACAACTAATTTGGGACAGAGGTCATATATGTCACAAAGTTGTGAGTACGCTGCGTGCTCGTCTATCCATGCCCGATTAATTTCATTGTATTTACACTATAGAATACATCAAAATTAAAAATGAATTAAACTTACAGGTAAACGGAGTAAAATAAAATAATTAAAGTAGCCCAAGCGGGGTCCCCCGCGCGCGGGCGGGAGTCGTCAGTGTTTCTTGCGGTTAGACGCTGGGAAGTGGGGTATGGTCTGTGTGGGGACGGGATGTCGGCGTGATAGGGGTGGGTGCGCGCGCGGGGGCGTCGGGGTGCTGCTGGTAGGAGGGCACGTGGGCGGCCGCCCGGCCCGGGCGCTGCGGTCTCGTGTCACGTGAGCCCGGTCCATACACCGACAGAGAAGTCCAACCCCCGAATTCTTTTTTGCGAAATACTTTAACTCCCTAATTCGACCTATACTCCCTTCGTCCCTATTTACACATGCATTCTGATATTCAACTTTGACCATCAACATAAAACAGAGAATATACGATCTTCTAACTCATCATGCTCCCTCCTTTTGGAGCCCTCCCATTCAATCAATTGGGATGTTTAATTTTGAATTTGCTTCGCAATTTCGACCAGGTCAGCAATTCTCAAGGAGCTCTCTCATTCAGTTTAAGATGTTTAACATTGGATTTGATTCAGAATTTTGACTAGGTCAGTGATTTATGAAATTAGCCGTTTGCAACTAGCCTATAAAAACACACCAGTCTCTCTTGAAGGAGCTTATGTCTATGAATGTAGACCGGAAGGAAATTAGAGAAGCTACTGACAGGATGAATGAACTCCTGTACAGAGAGGAGATGTTATGGATGGAGAGATCTCGAATCGCGTGGTTGCGGGAGGATGACCGCAACACACAATTCTTTCATCGGAAAGCAGTTTGGTGCGCACGAAAAAATCGTATTAAGTCACTTGTTGATGATGCAGGAGTGGTACATAAGGACCATGAGTCTATGGCTACTATGGCAACATCTTATTTTTCCAATCTGTTTTCCGCCGACGCCTTGCTATGTGCGGACCCAGTGATTAACTTAATTAATTCCCGTGTTACTGATGGAATGAATGATGGTCTGTGTGCAGATTTTACAGACATGGAGATTGCGGATGCTCTATTCCAAATTGGTACTCTCAAAGCTCCGGGGCCAGATGGGTTCCCTGCAAGATTTTTCAGAGGAATTGGGCCATCATGAGAGAGCAGGTTATTGCAGGAGTGAAGGAGTTTTTTCGGACAGGGGTCATGCCTGATGGGGTGAATGACACTTCCATCGTCCTCATCCCAAAGGTAGATAACCCTGAGCGGCTCACAGAGTTTCGTCCTATTAGTTTCTGCAATGTCATCTATAAGGTGGTGTCTAAATGCTTGGTCAACCGGCTGCGTCCTATTTCGGATGAAATCATCTCGCCAGCACAGAGTGCCTTTGTTCCTGGGCGGATGATTACTGATAATGCCTTGCTTGCTTTTGAGTGCATTCATTATATTCAACAGGAAAAAGACCCGAACAAAAGTTTCTGTGCTTACAAATTGGATATGTCAAAAGCTTATGATAGGGTTGATTGGATCTTCTTGGGTGAACGATGCAAAAGATGGGCTCTGCTCGCCGTTGGGTGAACTGGATCATGACGTGTGTCACCTCGGCGAGATATACTGTTAAATTTAATGGGACCCTCTTGGATTCGTTTGCACCGACGCGTGAGCTTCGGCAAGGTGATCCTCTCTCTCCGTTTTTGTTCCTATTTGTGGCTAATGGTCTCTCGGCTTTGTTGAAGGATGGAGAAGATAGGGGCGACTACACACCCCTGAAAGTCTGCCGTAGAGCACCGGGTGTCTCTCATTTGCTATTTGCAGATGACACCATGCTTTCTTTAAAGCAGAAGAGGAACAAGCTAAGAAAGTACATGAGGTTTTGCTCACATATGAGAGAGCTACAGGCCAATGCATTAATCCGGCCAAGTGTAGTGTACTGCTTGGAAATTCTTGTACTACGGACAGCCAGGAAAAGGTGCGCACAATATTGCATGTCGATCTGGTTACTTTTGAGGAACATTATCTGGGTCTCCCTGCACCAGATGGGCGTATGAACAGGAGTAAATTTCAGGGGTATGGTCTGCCAGGTTCCAAGTGACAGGCGGGTCCCCGCGCGCGGGCGGGTCGTCGTCGGTGTTTCTTGCGGTTGAGGCTGGCAAGTGGGGTATGGTCTGCGTGGGGGCGGGGTGTCGGTGCGATACGGGTGGGCGCGCGTGGGCGTCGGGGTGCTGCTGGTAAGAGCACGGGGGCGGCCGTCGCGCCGCTGCGGTCTCGTGTCACGTGAGCCCGGTCCATACACACCGACAGTGAAGTCCAACTCTCGAATTCTTTCTTTTCTGCGAATAGTTCAACTCCCGAATTCCCCCAAGTACCCTTCTGAGCCCAAGCTCGAAAGAACATTAAAAAGAAAATCAGCGCTTCAAAATATTTTTGAAAGTAGCTTTTTCAAAGCATTGATTTTGTTTCTTTACTCATTTCATAGATGTGATCTTATGATGAAAAATTGCAAGCACTTAAAACATTCATCAAAGTTTACCACAAAAAAGTTTTCAATTTTTATCATCTTTTTAATTTTACTATTCCTCCGTGCTCATTTGAGCTCGAGCTCGGATACTCCACATCCCCCGAACTCGACCTACTCCCTTCGTCCCTATTTACACATCGACACATAAATTTTGATGTTCAACTTTGACCAATAATTTAAAACAGAGAATGTATCTTCTAATTCACCATGCTCCCCATTTTTCGAGCCCTCCCGTTCAATCAATTGAGATGTTCAATTTTGAATTTGGTTCACAATTTTGACCGGGCCAACAATTCTCGAGGAGCTTGCTTGTTCGGTTAACATGTTTTAATTTTGGGTTTGATTCAAATTTTTGACTAGGTCACTGATTTATGAAATTAATCATCAGCAACTAGCCTATAGAAACACACCAGTCGCCCGCACTGTTTCACCACCTAGAAAAAAATGTGCCAACATTTAACACTGTAGCACCAATATAACACATGCTGCCATGAGTGCAAGAAATTTCATAAGTATGCAGTTTTGCTAAAGCACATCCAGTTGTGCTCTAAGTATTGCACATCTAACTCATATGCCATTGATTTTACACGGAGATTTGTGCAGGCATTTGTTTTGTCTTTTGTCTTTTGTTTTTTCTTTTAGTTTGATTGTGTCACTTAGATGTGCAATAACTAGGGCATCAATTGCATACATACGTTTACCGAGCATAGTTCTAAATAATAGTTTTTTTTCTGCAATGGAATTCTAAACAAGAGTTAGGATGCAATGTAACGTGATGTCATATCTGCTTCTTGTCTGTGAAGTTTCAAATCGGATTGCAGCAGCACATATTTGATACCGGGATGCCTTGGAGGTAGCATGTTTCAATTTTTCTACTCTTTATTTCGTCGGTATATAACGTTTCTACTGTTTGCTTATCTTTTGGGCTTAACTTCTTTTTTTCCTTTCAACGTTGGAACAGTTCTGACTTTTAAGTGTCGGCCTTTTTGGCTAAAAAGGGCCCAGATCGATGTACTCCTCCCTGTAGGCCCATGACTCGAAGAGACTTCTGTCGATGTATGTGCGTGCAGGAAGTTTTATAGTACCACATCGCGTGAGCAAAGCAAACCGGAGCGGTTTATATTCTGATTCCCAGATTGTGTGGTCACCATGTGACACTCATGGTAAGCAAATCCAAACTTGATGAAAACAAATTAGGCTTGTTTGGATCGTGCATGTTGCAGTCATCTGCTTGCAACATCACATGCTAGCACTCTCCGACATGGTGTGACAGCAATTTTTTTTGACATTTTTCAAGCGGGGCATGGTACTGGACAGTAGCAACGTCTTTCTCCCCCTGCGCTCTTCTCTGTTTAGATTTTTTGACATGTCACGTTTGAATTTGATGTGTATATAGTATAAAAAATAAGAGTTTCTAAGATCTTTTGATGCATTTCCCTGCTTTTGGTAGATTACTTTCATCAGTTTTGATTGAATAGACTTGCATTTGTACTGCAAAAAAAGAACCTTAGAAGGTCTTTAATTTTCCCGCTGCAAACTTCAATTCCTGGATCCGCCAGTGGTTTCCTATGCGTTTATCTCTTTGTCAAGCTGGAACTTTAAACTGGAGACCGTTCCTACGATTTCTAATGTCGGCCAGTGGCATTAATTTGATCCGTCAAACCGAAGTAACACATCAATTCAATTTCTGCTTTATAATGGTGCAATAGCAAACTCCAACACAAACATCACAGTCTATCTGTATATATGGAGCAACTTCAAAGCAACACCATATATATACCAAAAACAAGAACTGATTCCCTTAAAAAAGAACAAGAAATTATTGGGGAACGCAGTAATTTTAAAAAAATTCCTACGACTATGCAAGATCTATCTAGGTGATGCATAGCAACGAGAGGGGAGAGTGTTGTCTACGTACCTCGTAGATAGAAAGCGTAAGCGTTATGACAATGCGGTTGATGTAGTCGTACGTCTTCACGGTCCGACCGATCCTAGCACCAAAGGTACGGCACCGCCGCGATCAGCACACGTTCAGCTCGGTGACGTCCCACGAACTCTAGATCCAGCTGAGGTCGAGGGAGAGTTTGGTCAGCACAACGGCGTGATGACAGTGATGATGAAGTTATCGATGCAGGGCTTCGCCTAAGCACTACAACGATATGACCGAGGTGGAAATCTGTGGAGGGGGCACCGCACACGGCTAAACAATCAACTTGTGTGTCTATGGGGTGCCCCCCTCCCCCGTATATAAAGGAGTGGAGGAGGGAAGGGCCGGCCCTCTTTATGGCGCGCCCAAGGGGGGGAGTCCTACTCCCAGTAGGAGTAGGTTTCCCCTTCCCTAGTTGGAGTAGGAGAAGAAGGAAGAGGGAGAGGGAGAGAAGGAAAGGCAGGCCGGCCCCCTCCCAATTCAGATTGGGCTTTGGGGGGGGGGGGTGCGCCCCCACCTTGGCCGCCTCCTCCTCTCTTCCACCATGGCCCATTAAGGACCATTAACTCCCCGGGGGGTTCCGGTAACCTCCTGGCACTCCAGAAAAATGCCCGAACCACTCGGAACCTTTCCGGTGTTCAAACATAGCCTTCCAATATATCAATCTTTATGTCTCGACCATTTCGAGACTCCTCGTCATGTCCGTGATCACATTCGGGACTCCGAACAACCTTCGGTCATCGAACGTTAAGCGTGCGGACCCTACGGGTTCGAGAACTATGTAGACATGACCGAGACTCACTTCCGGTCAATAACTAATAGTGGAACCTGGATGCTCATATGGGTTCCTACATATTCTACGAAGATCTTTATCGGTCAAACCACACAACTGAAGGAAATATGCCCTAGAGGCAATAATAAAGTTATTATTTATTTCCTTATATCATGATAAATGTTTATTATTCATGCTAGAATTGTATTAACCGGAAACATAATACATGTGTGAATACATAGACAAACAGATAGTCACTAGTATGCCTCTACTAGACTAGCTCATTAATCAAAGATGGTTATGTTTCCTAACCATAGACATGTGTTGTCATTTGATTAATGGGATCACATCATTAGGAGAATGATGTGATTGACATGACCCATTCCGTTAGCTTAGCACTTGATCGTTTAGTATATTGCTATTGCTTTCTTCATGACCTATACATGTTCCTGTAACTATGAGATTATGCAACTCCGTTTACCGGAGGAACACTTTGGTACTACCAAACGTCCACAACGTAATCGGGTGATTATAAAGGAGTACTACAGGTGTCTCCAAAGGTACATGTTGGGTTGGCGATTTGGAGATTAGGTTTTGTCACTCGATTGTCGGAGAGGTATCTCTCGGCTTTCTCGGTAATACACATCACATAAGCCTTGCAAGCATTGCAACTAATGAGTTAGTTGTGAGATGATGTATTACGGAACGAGTAAAGAGACTTACCGATAACGAGATTGAACTAGGTATTGGATACCGACGATCGAATCTCGGGTAAGTAACATACCGATGACAAAGGAACAACGTATGTCGTTATGCGGTTTGACCGATAAAGATCTTCGTAGAATATGTAGGAGCCAATATGGGCATCCAGGTTCCGCTATTGGTTATTGACCGAGAATGGTTCTAGGTCATGTCTACATAGTTCTCGAACCCGTAGGGTCCGCACGCTTAACGCTTCGATGACAGTTTATTATGAGTTTATAAGTTTTGATGTACCAAGGTTGTTGAGTCCGGATGTGATCACGGGCATGACGAGGAGTCTCAAATGGTCGAGACATAAAGATTGATATATTGGAAGCCTATGTTTGACTTGGAAGGGTTCGGATGAAAACAGGGCGTTATCGAACACCGGGGTTACGGAACCCCGGTCAATGGGCCTTGATGGGCCATAGGGAGAAGAGGAAGGGCGGCCAGGGCAGGCCACGCCCCCCCCCTCTAGTCCGAATAGGACAAGGAGAGGGGGGCGCCTCTTCCCTCTTCCCTCCCCAATCCTAATCCAACTAAGAAGGGGGAGTCCTACTCGGTGGGAGTAGGACTCCTCCAGCGCCGCCCTCTAGGGCTGGCCGCACCCCCTTGCTCCTTTATATACGGGGCAGGGGCATCCCATGACACACAAGTTGATCTACGGATCGTTCCTTAGCTGTGTCGGTGCCCCCTCCACCATATTCCACTTCGTCATATCGTCATGAGCTTAGGCGAAGCCCTGCGCCGTGAAGTCATATCGTCATGAGCTTAGGCGAAGCCCTGTGTCGGTGGAGCATCATCATCGTCCACCACGCCGTCATCTTGACAAAACTCATCCCCGACGCTTTGCTGGATCGGAGCCCGGGATCGCCATCGAGCTGAACGTGTGCGAGAACTTCGGAGGTGCCGTGACGTTCGGTACTTGGATCGGTCGGATCGTGAAGACGTCGACTACATCAACCGCGTTGTTATAACGCTTCGCTTCGGTCTCACGAGGGTGCGTGGACAGACACTCTCCCCTCTCGTTGCTATGCCATCACCATGGTCTTGCGTGTGCGTGGGAAATTTTTGAAATTACTCGTTCCCCAACAATGGCATCCGAGCCTGGTTTTATGCGTTGATGTCATATGCACGAGTAGAACACAAGTGAGTTGTGGGCGATATAAGTCATACTGCTTACCAGCATGACATACTTTGGTTCGGGCGGTATTGTGAGATGAAGCGCCCGGACCGACATTACGCGACGCTTACGCGAGACTGGTTTCACCGCTTGAGCACTAGTTGCTTAAAGGTGACCGCGGTGTCTGTTTCTCTCACTTTAGTTGAACTGAGTGTGGCTACGCCCGGTCCTTGCGAAGGTTAAAACAGCACCAACTTGACAAACTATCGTTGTGGTTTTGATGCGTGGTAAGAACGGTTCTTGCTCAGCCCGTAGCAGCCACGTAAAACTTGCAACAACAAAGTAGAGGACGTCTAACTTGTTTTTGCAGGGCATGTTGTGATGTGATGTGGTCAAGACGTGATGCTATATTTTATTGTATGAGATGATCATGTTTTGTAACTGAGTTATCGGCAACTGGCAAGAGCCATATGGTTGTCGCTTTATTGTATGAAATGCAGAAGCCATGTACTTGCTTTACTTTATCACTAAGCAGTAGCGATAGTCGTAGAAGCAATAGTTGATGAGACGACAACGATGCTACGATGGAGATCAAGGTGTCGCGCCGGTGACGATGGTGATCATGACGGTGCTTCGGCGATGGAGATCACAAGCACAAGATGATGATGACCATATCATATCACTTATATTGATTGCATGTGATGTTTATCCTTTATGCATCTTATCTTGCTTTGATTGACGGTAGCATTATAAGATGATCTCTCACTAAAATTATCAAGAAGTGTTCTCCACGAGTATGCACCGTTATGAAGCTCTTCGTCTGAGACACCACGTGATGATCGGGTGTGATAGGCTCTACGTTCAAATACAACAGGTGCAAAACAGTTGCACACGCGGAATACTCAGGTTAAACTTGACGAGCCTAGCATATAACAGATATGGCCTCGGAACACGGAGACCGAAAGGTCGAACGTGAATCATATAGTAGATATGATCAACATAGTGATGTTCACCATTGAAACTACTCCATATCACGTGATGATCGGACATGGTTTAGTTGATTTGGATCACGTAATCACTTAGATGACTAGAGAGATGTCTGTCTAAGTGGGAGTTTTTAATATGATTAATTAAACTTAAATTTATCATGAACTTAGTACCTGATAGTATTTTTGCTTGTCTATGTTTACTGTAGATAGATGGCTCGTGCTGTTCTTCCGTTGTATTTTAATGCGTTCCTTGAGAAAGCAAAGTTGAAAGATGATGGTAGCAATTACACGGACTGGGTCCGTAACTTGAGGATTATCCTCATTGCTGCACGTAAGAATTACGTCCCGGAAGCACCGCTGGGTGCCAGGCCTGCTGCAGGAGCAACACCGAAGTTGTGAGCGTCTGGCGAGCAAAGCTGATGACTACTCTATAGTTCAGTGTGCCATGCTTTACGGCTTAGAACCGGTCTTCAACGATGTTTTGAGCGTCATGGAGCATATGAGATGTTCCAGAGTTGAAGTTAATATTTCAAGCAAATGCCCGGATTGAGAGATATGAAGTCTCCAATAAGTTCTATAGCTGCAAGATGGAGGAGAATAGTTACACAAGGTGAACATATACTCAAAATGTCCAGGTATAATAATCACTTGATTCAACTGGGAGTTACTCTTCCGGATGATAGTGTCATTGATGAAATTCTCCAATCACTGCCACCAAGCTACAAGAGCTTCGTGATGAACTATAATATGCAAGGGATGACCAAAACAATTCCCGAGCTCTTCGCAATGCTAAAAGCATGGAGGTAGAAATCAAGAAAGAGCATCAAGTGTTGATGGTTAACAAGACCACTACTTTCAAGAAAAAGGGCAAAGGAAAGAAGAAGGGGAACTTCAAAAAGAACAGCAAGAAAGTTGCTGCTCAAGAGAAGAAACCCAAGTCTGGACCTAAGCCTGAAACTGAGTGTTTTTACTGCAAGCAAACTGGACACTGGAAGCGGAACTGCCCCAAGTATTTGGCGGACAAGAAGGATGGCAAGGTGATCAAAGGTATATGTGATATACATGTTATTGATGTGTACCTTACTAATACTCGCAGTAGTACACAGGTATTTGATACTGGTTACATTGCTAATATTTGCAACTCAAACAGGAACTACGGATTGCGAAGATTGGCTAAGGACGAGGTGACGATCTGCGTGGGAAATGGTTCCAAAGTCGATGTGATCGCGGTCGACACGCTACCTCTACATCTACCATCGGGATTAGTTTTAGACCTAAATAATTGTTATTTGGTGCCAGCGTTAAGCATGAACATTATATCTAGATCTTGTTTGATGTGAGACGGTTATTCATTTAAGACAGAGAATAATGGTTGTTCTATTTATATGAATAATATCTTTTATGGTCATGCACCCTTGAAGAATGGTCTATTTTATTGAATCTCGATAGTAGTAATACACATATTCATAGTGTTGAAACCAAAAGATGCAGAGTTGATAATGATAATGCAACTTATTTGTGGCACTTGCCGTTTGGGTCATATCGGTGTAAAACGCATGAAGAAACTCCATCTTGATGGGCTTCGGAATCACTTGATTATGAATCACTTGGTACTTGCGAACCGTGCCTCATGGGCAAGATGACTAAAACGCCGTTCTCGAAACTATGGAGCGAGCAACTGATTTGTTGGAAATCATACATACCGATGTTTGTGGTCCAATGAATGTTGAGG
>JAHIAM010001188.1:0-52972 GCA_021605205.1 Aegilops longissima | reverse complement strand
ATTGCATATATGATGTGTCAACTAAGGAGATGGCATTCAATATTGTGTA
This sequence comes from Aegilops longissima, assembly GCA_021605205.1. Classification (NCBI taxonomy): domain Eukaryota; kingdom Viridiplantae; phylum Streptophyta; class Magnoliopsida; order Poales; family Poaceae; genus Aegilops; species Aegilops longissima. The sequence goes on along the minus strand of JAHIAM010001188.1, from coordinate 52,923 downwards.
TATGATGTAAAAACTAAGCATTGCAATACAACATATGCATTATATGAGTAATATAACCCGCCAAGTTTGAGCATACACCTCGTGGGGATAATAGGACTGGTCATCCTCCTCAATCCTCCTCTCAAGAGCTATCTCAGAATAAGCAAGATATCTGCTTCAAAGAGTAGCATTGTTCTGCTCAAGACCTTGTTTTCACTCTAGATTTTCCATCACCAATTCAAATGGCTGATGCACAGAAGAGCAGTTGAATATACAAACATTGTCGATAAAAGCAATGAGAAATACAAAAAAGGACGGCATGATATAATTCACATATATGACGCTTGCCTAAACAGCATGGCATTGCATAATTCATATACATAATGCCTTGCAACAAGATAACATTGCATAATTCACATATATAATGTCTTGCAACAAGATGGCATTGCATAATTCACATATATGGTAATTAGACACTAAACAGTGGCATTCACACAAAGCATGTCTAAACTAAGCAAATGACATAGCAATGCAAGATACCATACGCACGATATGAGTAACATAACCTCGCCAAGTTAGGGCATGCACCTGTGGGGAAATATGACGGTCATCTGCTCTCAATCCTCCTCCGAGGAGCTATCGGTAACCAGCAAGACATGCGCTTCATCGATAGCATTGTCCGCTCAAGACCTTGTTTCCACTCCAGATTTTTCCATGACCGTGTCGAATGGCTGATGCACAGAAGAGTAATTGAATGTACTAAAATTGTTGACAAATTTAACACATAATAAAAAAATGATGGCATGATATAATTCACATATAAGATGACTGCTAACCAGGTGGCATTGCAAAATTCACATATATGATGCCCGGCTAGACAAGATGGCATTGCATGATTCACATATACGATAAAGAAACTAAACAGATGGCATTGACACAAAGCATGTCTAAACTAAGCAGATGACATCTTTAATGTATATAGTAAGCAATGCAAGGCACCATATGCATGATATTACCAACATCAAGATGCCAAGTTAGAGCGAAGACCTCATGGGGTAAATAGGAGTGGTCTTCTTCCTAATCCCCTCGTAACAGCTTATCTTCCTCTTGATTACGATCCAAATGGGTGGAGGGGGCTGCCTTTGCTGCCCACCATGGAACGACATCTCTGCATGAAATTTTATTGCCACGCAAGGCTCGCCTCTTTTGCTCTACATGATCAGTTCCATTGTGTACAATAACTGCATGCATAGGAATAAAACATAGTGAGATTATGTAAGGAGTGCATGCACAAATCCAGAGTGATGGTAGCAAACTGTGGATAGACCCAAAACCAATGATAGCAGCAGATAATAGCTTTAGTTAAAAATACAGATAATGGCTCTTTAATGTTTGTTTGCACCCAACATGAAACTCATAGTAGACACCGAGATTAACCAGATAGTAGATGATAGTACCGATTGCTGCCCCAATATGTACCCCACAACCATTTAAAACTCAAGTTTCAAAGATTAGTTTGGACCTGACTCGAGTCTAATAGGTGAACACGACGATAATGTAGCATGTCATCATATTGCGACGATAACGTAAGTAGACACGGAAGAGTGCGACTCTCTCTGCGGACCCGTAGTCCTCAAGGTCATCCGCTCGCTTGATGATGGTAATGCAATTGTCGTGGCCTGGTGACCGGGAAGAAGATCTCGAGGCGGCGAAGACAGTCGAGAGCGGATCCTCGCTGTGGTGAACCTTCCGTCGTTGGAGCAAATGAGCTGGGTGGAACACACAACAGCAGGAGCAGGACAAACCACACAAGGTTTTCTTTTGACACATATCTGTAATAAAAGTAATTGAGTAAGGGCTTGTTTGAATTTGAGGATTCTAACAATGCAGGATAGGAAATAGACAGAATAGGATAGGAATGCACGTGCAAAACAGAGAATTTAAAACACAGGATTTCTGCTAACTGGGTGTTTGATTCACAACAATTGAAGATCACAGGATGCAAAAAGCATGGTGAGATTAAGTCAAACCACAAGAAAATGTACGGTTATAATGCTATTATGCTACTATCTCTTAGTCTTGTGCTTGATGAATAGGAATATGAAAAGGAGGAGAAGTGGAAATTAGAATTCCTACGGTTTTTCTTTCAAGGAGACACTAAAGGAACAAATCCTACAGCTTTTCCTTTGCTCCATTCCTTTGCACCAAATTCATGAAAAGTAGTACCATAGGAAACTTTCCAATTCCTATGTTTTTCATTCACTTTTCCTTTCAAGCATCGGGCGATTCTAGTAGGCAGGCTTGAGCAAGGAAAATCCTACACTAAAAAAATGTTTTGTGCTACTTATTACTTTGGACCCAGCCACGCCATACTAGCTCAACTCCTGTGCCCATCGACAAATGCACAGCTCAAACACGCAGAGATAAATAATGATGGCATGCTCAAGAGAGTCCATCACGGATAGCTAAGTTGCCTGGTACTCACCGCTTGTCATATAGTAGGATAAAATAATCATATTTCCTGTTACTATGAGTGCTCAATGGACAATATATATAACATGTAGAGTAAAAAGAGATGCAACAAGTGTACAACCTCTTTGGCGGCCATGTCGATCTCAGCGTGATTGGGTTGGCTTGTGAGGATGCTCCGCTGACTTTGTTGCTCGGAGGAGGGGAAGAAGATCTTAGGCGTCCGGAGATGGAGCCCGAGGTACTGCTCCACTGTGATGGAGGGTTTCGCGCTGGAGCAGCTCCGTGAGTTGTACGACGCCGAGGTCAAGCAGACAAGAGAGACAACGAACAACGTTAACCTGAGTGGAATTCTAATAGCATCTCCAATACATGACGAAAATACATAACCACAAAGTGCTAGATGTAAAATACATCAGCCGCCATCTCTCGAACTTAACCGTCAAATGAACTTAACTCGCTTAAACTGAACCTAACCGTCAAACTGAATTTTGTCATCGAAACTGAATTTTGTTGTCGAAATCGAACGCACTAGCAAGGTGAGGCTACACGCCGTCAATCGACTTTTTCATCTCTCGTCACCGATTTTGCAGCCGTTGGATACGAAATCAAGGGCTCGCGGTTCATCTTCAACCCACCCCTCGAGCCGCCACCACCACTGGCCAAACAAGAGCCTCGCCGCCTCGTCCGGGCGGCAGCCGCCACCGCCGCCTCAAAACACTCCCCACCGCTGGTCCGCCCGCCTGCCATCCTCTAGGCCCCCCTGCGTCGAGCTTTTTTCGGCGATCCCCACGCCACCGCCTCGCCAACGCCTCGCCACCGGCCACCACCGCCCCTATCCTCAACCCTAAGATAGATAGTGGGTACCTCCCACAGCCCCCTCCCCATTGCGGCTGGTTCTTCCTTCACCCAGCGAGCCCACCCTTCAAAATCGATCGACCCAAAAGTCGATTCACCAATCAAGTGTAGCAACCGAGCAGCATCGCAAGCAAGAGCAAGAGCGAGAGCAGCAGCACGAGCAAGAGCAATAGCAAGAGCAGACCAAGAAGGGGACCGAGAGCAAGAGCAGCAGCAGCAGCGAGCAAGAGCCAAAGCAGCAGCAGCTCCTATCGATGTGGACGCCGCCACGAGGGAGCGACGCTGCGGAGGAAGTGGTCGGACGCCGCCGCTGGATGGAGCCGCCCGTGTCGGCTCGGGACCGAGCGCCGCAGCACCGTGAGATCGAATCAAGAAGAAAATGCGCGATTAGTGTACAACCTCTTTGGTGGCGCCGATTAGGCCGCAGCTTCATCCGAGGAAATGGTGATGATGATGCTCTTCCGTGGTGCAGTGTGAAGACGGCGGTGGGAATGGAGGGGCGCGAAGACGAGGGGAACGCCGGGCAGCTCCTTGGAGGTGGAGGACGGGTGGCTGAACCGCGGACGATGAGATCGACGACGGATCCTCATCCGACGGTGGATGAGGGACGCCGAGGTGTTGCTGTGGACGACGCCGTCGGGGAAGAGGCTCACCGGGTGGCGGATGGAGCAGGGTGGGGTTTCGCCGCTGGTTTTCGCGCCTCGTGTATGAATGGGTGGGCGGATGGGATGGCAGTGGGGAACCATGGCTTAGAGACGCGCTTGTCCGAAATGTGGGTAGTTACGAAGTACCCCCACCGATTTGAGGCGGTTCTTTCGTTCAGGGGTACCACGGCATTTCACGGTCGGGATTTCACAGAGGTGGGAGTTTTCGCGCGCTTGTAATTTCGGAATAGCAAGGCGGGTTGAGATGGAGGAGTTGTCGAGCACAACGAGACAAAGATATATCTTAAATATTTCGGCTAACAAGGCGCGGGTTGAAGAGGCGGAGTTTCAAAGACGATAGACAGAGACGCTTAGCTTCAATTTTCGCATAACAAGGCGCAGCTTGAAATTTCGAAGAACAAGCTTAACATGTACCCAAAAAAGACAATTTGCACCTCAACACGCACAACACACACACAAACACCATTTAGACTAGAGTAAGGTACACATGCATTGCACGCATGAGATTTGGCAACCAAATTATGAATAAATACCACATTATAGCATGCAAGCTTTGAGTCATATATGCATGATGTAGATGTTCGCTTAATTTTATAGTTCATTTCATTCAAAATCATCTAGTTTTATAAGAAAGCTAATCTATTTTAAGATTCATGGAATTGTGCGTTGTAAGACATAAAGTAAAAACAAATAATGGCAAATCATGTAGAAAACATTTGGGCAATTATGATACGGAAGATTCTAGAACAAATAAGAAGTGCTTGTGTTTTGATGTTTGTGCATTATGCTTAAGTTCAACCATGGAGTCTTCTAGATTATACATGTGGCGTAAATCTGGTGGAATCTAGATGATATCCAACGCCAATAGTGCTCAAATTTGCCATCTTTGGACCATCGGATTCGCTTCATCCAACGCACCATCTTTCAAAGTTAAAGTTACCCGCACACAATATAAAAAAATATAAAATATAATATATATATAGGGTATAGATATAGATATGTGATGCAAAGTCACCATCATCTCCAATTAGAATAGTGTGTCCATGCACGGATGCGACGTGGCCAAATGATGTCCGCCATCGGTATCTCAAATTCAAATCAGTCCGACCTTGTTCAATGTGTATACATTACAACATGCTCGCTTCCAAACCACACCGCAGCAGATCTCCGTTATATTCATGCATGCATGGGTTTCAAACATCAGGATCTCTTATTCAAATATTTGAATTCAACTTACATTGATTATGACCTCACCTATTCTTTTACACCCACACAGTAGTCTTCTTTATAATTGTACCACTAACTTTCTCTCGCATGCATGCACACACACTACCAATCGGCATTATCCATCGACGATGCAATCTTTTTTCTTCAGGTCGGTCTCCCATGAAGGCACACACCCACACACATCCCCTCTCCATCATATCGGCATTCTTTATCTCTCACGCTGCATGCGCAACGATCGATGTTCCTCTATGTATGTGTGTATATAGCTAGGTCTTTCATAGTTTTCACACAAACCGATCAATCGATATATTTAGTGAGGTCTCACCTCTTTCCCACGCCCACATCGATCAATCTATACCTCTCTATATAGGATTAACATATATAGCTAATACACCCACATTAATTATATATCCAACGCCCCTCTCATCATCCATGCCTTCCGCTTCATCTCTCGACGCTGCAACAATGATAAGACAAGGGCAGAAGGGCCCCGCCCCCCCCATCACTATATATCGAGGCTAATATGAATGTGATCATTAGACAATTGCTGCTAAAAAGGTTTAATTTCATGAATTGACCTCCTTGTAAAGGATTAGCAATGCTTGGCCCCTAGCTCATTTATTTTTCATGGCTCGCCATCACAGGCAACAAGCACATTTGTTCGCCTCTCTAAATATCGATCTCACTTGTGCATTCCTTCATAGTCTCCTCCACTCGCCCCTCGCACCATCTTCTAGCCCCCACCGGATTTTGCCACATGTACAATCTAGCACTCCATGGTTGAACTTAAGCATAATGCACAAACCTCAAAACAACAAAGGGTTCTCTTTGTTCTAGAATCTTCCGATCATAACTGCCCAAACTTTTTTTCTAGTTGAATTGCCATTATTTGTTTTTACTTTATGCTTTACAACGCACAATTCCATGAATCATAAAATAGATTAAGGGCTTCTTTGATTCAAAGGATTCTCAAAGGAATTTTGGAGGATTCTAATCATTAGGAATTTTTCCTATCTTGGTTGTTTGATTCAGAGGATTGTAAACCATAGGAATTTTTCCATATGATTCATTTGCACTAGATTTCATAGGAAACATCCCATCCACTCAAACCTCTTTGAAAGAATTCTCTTTTTTTATGCACAATCAAACACTGCATAATACTCAGAGGATTCAAGACGACATTCCACTATAATCCCATGTTTTTCCTATTCACGCTGTTTCAGCTTTTTTATAAAACTAATTGATTTTGAATGAGATGAACTATAAGAATTAAACGAAGGGCTACATCACGCATATATGACTCAGAGCTTACATGCTATAGTGTGGTATTTATTCATAATTTGGTTGTAAATATGATGCGCAATGCACGGTACCTTACTAGTACTTCGAGTATGTGCAAAACACGAAATTAGAATACCAATGGCACGCTACACGTGTCTCTCTTACAGCTCATGAAGCCACGTGGCACATGTGGAGGCGTTGTCGCGACTTCTCCTTGCGTGGATTGATCACAGTGACGGTTGTTGGTTCTAGAAGAATGTACTGCCCTCCCGAGCCATATCGCGCGTACATGCACGGTTAAGATGTGCACGCACGCCACGCACGCACTCATTCCTCGACGCACACGCAAGGGTACACGGGCGGACGCAATTTTGTACCAAGATCCACCCCATGTGATAATTTGACGCGTAAAGTCATTCACTTCATTGATGGTCAATTAATACAGCGATGCAAATTGAGTGGACGGAGGGCGGAAGAAAGACATTATTATCCATCATGCGATGCAGTAGTTAAATCGTGGGTTGCTAGTAGTACTTCCATTGGTCTCCTTCAGATTTTGTGCCAATTTTGACAAGAATATAATATTTACGATTTGAGCAGTGTAGTACTTGAAATTTATGTTCCGCTAAACTCATCGGGAGCCGCCGCCTCAAACCAAAACCATCAATTAATCTTTACCTTGTTCCCATCACATTCGAAAGATCTGCTCACACCTACTAGTACGCACTCAAACCTGAACGTGTTCCCACTATGCAGGTATTAGTACACTAGTGCTAGTACTTAGGTTATAAAAGGGAACTACCTAACCCAAAATTACTCTACCTTTCCTCCTCATAAGTGCTTCTTCTTCGTCTGTCTGCTGTTATGGCCGGTGAGCGAGCTCTAGGTCGAGAACTACTGTAATAAGGAGCGGCAACCAAGGCTGCGAAAAAGAGGGCTCGCCGCCACGCAGAGACCTCGAAAGATCTCTCACGGGCATGCGATGGCTCCTGTGAGCCCTCTAGCCGCTGGAGGCTAACATGCCGAGCCGGGCGGAGCTGGAGTCGTTATCCTCGACAAGATGCCCGATCAGCTCAATAAGCACCTCAATAAGGTAAGGAGTTCATCCAAGGCTTGACGGAGTTGCTGAAGGAGAGCCTCGACGACATGCCCGCCGAGCTCAATCAGCAGGGGAGTTGACCGGCTTGGTGATGCTGCTCAAGAAGAGCATTGCCTCAAGAAGAAGGCGACCGCAAAATCCTCGCGACTTCAGGAGGACAAGGCGGCTCGCCATGAGATCGACCTGTTGAACGCCGCTGAAGAAGCTGCATGAGAATAGTAGTTCCTCGATGAAGATGCTGCAGGCCCTCGCCATGGAACAAAAGGAGGAGTTGGTGAAGCTCCGATCGAGCACCCGCCGCGCCATGGTACGTAATGCGCCGTGGAACAGATGATGAAGGCTCATACGAGAAATCCCGCCATGGACAGAATGAAGAAGATGGCGGAGGAGACGCGCAAGGAGATGGAGGTCGTGGAGGCGATGAAGAAGCAGCTATGCATTCGCCGCTAATTAGATCATTTGGGGTGATAATCTTCCTTCTTCTTTGCTGCTGTGTTTCATCTTTTGCTTTGGGTGTTTCACCAAGATGTGTTGCAGTCATGAGGCATGAATAGAACAATGGTTTTTGTTTTTGAGGGAATGAATAGAACAATGCTAACAATGAGATGACTAGCAAATTAGATCATTTTTATCGCCATATGGCACTGGGTCTGTCGTGTTTTCAGGTTCGTCGCAGACTACTCAAGTGGAAAACTTGAGTATACCGCATGGTTCTTTGCTCCTCCTCGATCAGGTCGTCACGATTTATACGAAAGCAGATAAATCACAAGGCCCCGCCTTCCAGCAGTAATGAGCCACAAATCACAAAGGCCTCGCCTCATGAAACCGACTGCTAGACTGCCCCGCCTCTAGCCTTTTAAAAATGTATACTTTTGTATAGCAGTAGTATCGATGGATTACGCCATGGTGCAAAACTTGAAATTTAAAAGAGTAGAGATTTCCGTCTGAAATATTGGTCCCCATTATATTGCAGTACAAATTTTGACTATAGATTAAACTAACGAAATGTCTACGCATGTCACCAAACATTATATTTTTGAAAACTATGTTCAAGTACTAATCCAATGAGATAATTTTTCTTGACATGCATTAACATTTTGTTAGTTAAATCTTTAGTCAAAATTTGACACAAACTACAAAGGGACCTATAAACCAGGACGGAGGTAGTACATATAGAGAGCGCCACGCCAAATTATGCATATAGTACTATTAAAAAGGCTAGTCACAATAATGGTGTCCAGACAACCCACCCTCAAATAAAACTAAGCACCCTTGAATTCTTTGACAAAACTAAGCACCCTGAAATTCTTTTGACAACTAAACTGTCAAGCTATATGATGTTGGCCATATATATTGTAATGATATAATGTGAAGAAACGAGTGGTAGTACTATACCAACTAAAAGATGAAATGTAAGAAATACTAGTATTTACGCATCAAGAGTTAAAGTAACAAGAAGAAACATAACATAGTTTTGGCTGGGGCTCAAAGACAACACACCCTCAAATTAAACTAAGCACACTGAAATTAAACTATGCAACTAATCCGTAGACACTGCATTAGAAGTTTAGAACCGCCATGAGCAACGACATCGCCACCTTACTTGGAGTCCTCGCCCACGCCCTCGACTTCGCCCTTGTCCCTCTTCCTCTTGGCCGACATTTCTTTGCTTGAACCGCCAACTTGGCTGTTGCTTTCATCCAACCCTTGTAGGTATTGAAACAAAGGTAGCCATCCATTTGCAGCGATCGATGCGGTCTATATCTAGTACATTCCGCTGCCATGAATGACGATGAAACGGGTATGGAGGTTTCTCCGCCACTCAGACAAAGGATGAACCATGGCTCCTGCCAGGTCGTCAAGATTGAAGGTCGACGAGAGGACACCACCGATTCTTTTGGAGGTCGAAGGTGTTGCCTACAACGAGGCCTATCCGACGCAGGACTTCTTTTGTCGTTAGCAAAGTCTACAAGAACGAATTTGACTAGGATGCTCTCGAGGAAGTCCTTAAAACTCGGCACTCAACGCCGGCATGGCATATGTGGTAGACCAAGAATAAGTCATGCACGCAAACCTCGATCACGGCGGCTTCTTCCTCTCTTCGCCCTTAGATCCTTCTCTCGCCCCACGATCGTGGTGTACTCAACATCTAGCCCAGCCGACCCACTCATCATCTCGAGTCTTCGAACATGCGCCCTGCGAGAAAGGCATCCTTTCACCGTCATGAAGTACGGGTGTAGATGACGCCAAACTCATCGCCGTGATGTATCTAACCTTGTACTCACCGCCGATTGGGGAGATTTGGGACGCCGTGGATTTGGGAGGAGGGTTAGGATTAGTGGAACTGCTGTAATGTGAATGGACGGGACGACTAGGAGCGAACCGCCGTAGTATTAAAGGACGTACGGGGACGAGTAGGAGCGAACTGCCAGGGTGCGAACGGCAGGGTAGTGGCTTTCCATTCTCCCATGACATGGGCTTCCGAGAGCCCTTGGATCTGAGATCGAACGGTTGCATGGCATGATCCTAGACCTATGGGTGAATATCCTATCCTGAAGGGTTATTTTGTAAATTTTCAGCAACTTAGCATGCGACCATTTGATCTCAGATCCAAGGGCTGCCAAAGAGCTCAGATCATGGTCGCTACTTACCATTTACACTGTCATGTTGCCGCTGGTCGCTACTTTGAGATTTAACATGGTGCTAGGGCTATCCGATGTTGGCATGTCATACATAGTCATCACTTAGTCACCATACTACAATAAGGTTGGCTATAAGTGTATATATTTTTTTACTCTCTATCTTTTTCAGATTCTCCGTCTCTATAATATAAGAACGCTTTTTACACTAGTGTAGTGTCAAAATGTTCTTATATAATGGGTCACAGGAGTACTAGTATTTATTGCATTTTCCAAGGAGTGACCTCTTCCAATGAAATGGTGTTGCTAAGTTTGCTTCATTTAATTAGCTATAGACTCAAAATTGTCTTTTCACCTAGGTACACGCGCTTAGCACCGCTTTCTTCCTTGGGTCACCAAACTAGTCTCTCTTCTGATTAACTTGCCACATCGCATTTTATGCCTATGTGGCAAGCTTAAGCACTGTGAGGAGCAAGTAAGTACAATAGTGCACTTTACATGGCATTTTTGCATATGTGGAGGAAAGAGAGGCAAGGAAAAGTGGAGAAGTGGCCTCATGCAAGAGCCAGCCTTTACTACATGGTGGAGCATTGGGAGAGGCACCATGGAGGTGGTCAGAATCGGGAGACTCACCGGTCGAGCATCGCAGCTTAAAATGATAATGGCAAGTCAAATCACGGGACCCACCTGCCCAAAGAAGAATCGTCACAAATCACACAGCCCTACGCTTGCAGCAGCCTACTCCTCGCTCTTCTCTCGCTCTCTGAATCCGACTAGGCGGAACTGTCCCGCAGCCTCACCGGCAGGAAAAGCCCCGCCGACTTTTTAAATAATATACAAGATACTAATTTTGTATCCATGGATTGCGCCACGCCATGGAGCAAATGCGCCTAGAAAATGGCGGTACACATGTACGAGTATACATCATGCCCGCTGCTGCTCAAGCCACACCCCTGCATTTGTCGGTCGGTCTGCACGCCATCTCCGAATGGAACACGCCATATTGCGCTCGCACACACATGTGGGACGGCAATTGAGAATGCACTATAGGCAAACTCCTCGCCCCGCAAGTCGGGTGACTTAATAGAAGAGGGAGACGAGCGATAGTACTAGAGAAGTGTTGTACTATGTTGGTGCCTGGACGATCCCTACAAGACACGGAAGATCAGTCCGTCCATGCATGTGACCAGACTCCAGCAGACACGCCTGGATTGGCTATCGCCTACATATCGTGGCAATGCTGTGTTGTACATGGCTGTAGTTGTGGTGAGAAATCTAAAAAGGTTTCTTGTCATCTCGCAAAATTAGGTGTCATGTGCTTCGGATCATCGCGAGGGTTAAACAAATGACAACCGAGTTGGGCTAGTCATTGGGGCACATGCACGTAACAAAGGACTACTCGCTGCCATCTAGGTTGCCGCTATGTTAATTAGGACATCTATCGATGGACCCTTTTCTATGAGTTTATCTTTAATTTGAGCTTTGTTCCTCATCTAGTTTGTCTCGTCGATTCATGTTGTATCCTTTGGGCAAAGGAGGTTATGATTTCTTGTCATGTGGCAATTTTTCGTGTTATATGTTATAATCCCGCTTCGATCAAAATGACGACAAGCGCGCCCGGCCACGCATGAAGACTTCTCGACAACTATTGACGAGGTCAAGCCGGCCCGTAGACAAAAGAAAACTAAGTACTACTCCACTATATAGGCAGGAGCCTCCGCGCTTGCTTGCTAGTTTTGCTCTTCACACTATCTTGGCCTCCCTAGATCTAAACACGACAAATGTGGCCACACTCTCTCTCTCTCTCTCTTCCACCGCTGGTCACAGATCCAGCCGGATCCTCTCCGCCGGGAAGGTGAGAAGGTGCACGTTCACGCTGGTCGCCCTCGACGACGGCTCTACCCACCACTGGGTGCGCCCCGATCAGCCCGCCTTGCGCTTCTACCAAGCACCATCAAGCAGGAAGGGCCTCCACCCCTTCTTCCTCGGGCCGTCGAGTGTGGGCAGATCCGCCTCCCGCCGCCCACCTAGCGACATCCCGCCACCATCATGTATAACTTCCTTCAAACCGCCTTGTTTCATTTCCCGAGCTCCCCGACGCCAGTGATTTGTAACTTTTATTATTTCTCGTGCCCCTCATAGATAGGATCGATAGGCTGTTCAAAACCACCTAATTTTTTTACGCTTAAGAGGTAAAACTAGTTCATGCACTCAATCTAGTACTACTTGGTTCAAACAAGGAAGAAAGGGGTGGGGTGGGGAGGATTTGTTACCCGATCTAGGACTTGGTCGAAAGTGGAAATAATGGGGCGAAAAGTAGCAGAGACCTGCTATCCAACTGGTCTCTAGGTCTAATAGGGAAATAAAGGGAAACGCAGACAAACTCAAAATAAACCCGATCTATTGGTTGAAAAAGGAAAGAAAGTGGGGATCGGGGACAAGTCAATGAGTAAGTCTAGCACTAGATTTGCTAGCCTCAGCCTCACACAAGATAAGGTGGCTATATCAACAAAAATGGGACCAACCCAGTATATCATGTTCGATGTTTGTTGCCCCGAGCCACTCTTATGTAATGCCACCGGTAAAATGTAGCAACAGACCGTTAAAAGTAAGGACACGTTAAACCAATGTTGTTTTCAATGTAATGCCTCCAAGAATATGAATCAATGGCACTTCTTTACATGTCCTCGCTAAAATTTCCCATTAAGAAAGTTGGTTCTTTTCGTTAGAAATGCAACTGCCCGGTCCGCCTACTCTCCCGCGCCCAAAGTAATATCGTATTTAACGGTTGTCATAGTTAATCCTAATGCCCACACTAATATCTAGCAATGCCACTGCTTTAGAAATTGCTACTGTCCTTGTAGGATTGCCATTCAGATAAGGAACATGCTTCTTTTCATTTGATGCATGTTTCATCACTTGTTAGTCACCCTCCTTTCAACCTTTTTTGTGCAAACAGAGATATACATTTCACGCTCGATCTTAGTTGAACTGCACAAATGATATCCAAATTATAGTTGAGCATTCCAGGAGCTTCACGACAACCTTGATGTTGCTCAATTTTATTGCAACTAATGAAGAAGAAGCTCTGTGGGTTCCGTTTTCTGATGGAAATGGAACCGGGGCTGGAGCCCTTTTCTTAAAATTTTAGGTGAACTGCACCAAAAGGTCCCATGAATTGAATCATCCATGTTGGTGACTGAAAGAGCCAGCTTCAGCATCCCATTCTAAGCACCCCCGGCCTCCATCCTTGCGACGCACGGTACACCCTCGCTTACACCGCTCAATTCCCTAGTGTCACCGATAAAATGAAGTAATAATACAGCTTAAAATAGAGCGAGGGTCATCTCTATCATTTCATTTCCAATGTAGATAAAGAAAGTGCTTCTTGGTTAAAGTATGTTTCATCAACTAGTCCCATTGTTAATGTTTGCCGCTTTCGCAAACTGGGTGCTTAATTTTAGTTGATATGTACAAAATAGAGATTTGAGTGTATCGAGGCGCCTTGTACTATCGCTGTACACCGATGTTCATCATCGCGTATGGTGTATCTGGAGACTTGGGACGATGTCCAAGATGAGGCGCCACAGGCCCATCTCGCCTCGCAGCATGGCATACTATGATACTATCGCAATGTTTTCTTCTATTTATTTTGTGTGTTTCATCAACTAGTGCCACTATAATGTAATCACGCTTTTTCATTATCTCGGCAAACAGGGTTATTCAGCTGCATTTTGGTGGAACTACACAAATGTACGATGGAACCGCATATATGTAGAGTGCGAGGTGTGCCAAGTAAAATTACCGACACCAACCATGCTGCATGCACGATTGGCATCCACCACCACCAAAGGGATGTGTGGCGCCTCAGGACGGATCTTTCGGCAAAGAAATCCTCTAACCAAATACTAGTAGCTTATATTGGCAGTTTTCTAGGGAGTACTCTTTTCCAAAGAAGCACCAATCTATTTTTCTTTATTTGTACACTCGTGTCACAATTTTGACCCAAAGGTCCAGAGCTATTTTAGGGTGATTGGCGAGTACTCAGAGTCCGATTGTAAGCATGATTTTCATTAGCTCATCACATCGATTGTAAGCATGAGCAGTGGAAGATTAGGTTAGTGCGGCTTACCTTAAACCCTACCGCCGCTGAAACGAGGCGAAGGCCGAGGGAACCGTGGAGAATGGTGGGGAAGCGACGCCGCCATCCGCCTCCTCTTGCGGTGGGAGAACGAATACCATGTGGTCTCGCTGGCTCAGACCTCACGAACGGCACACCATACTCGATCGATTCATATCCTCCGGTGCTCGACCTTCGACCAGACGCCCACCACCTCCGCCTCGATCGTCGCCGGTGAATCTGTCTCGCCCATCGCCTATAGGAGATACTGATGAACTCGGAGGATCGCGCGCGATCGCCGCCGAGGAGTACATGTACATCGCCTCCTCATCGCCGTTGTCTCGCTTTTTTCGCATACATTGCCACATGGCCCGCACTGCCCTCGAAATCTCCCACTCATTGTCAAACCAACTAAGGATCTCCTTCAACTCAAGCTAACTTTGCTCGGTCACCGCCGGGCGATTTGCCTCGATTCGCTGCTGCATCCTCTCCATAGATGTCGTTCTGAGTGGTCTGGTGCTAGCTTTGGAAGATGGGAGGATAGACGGTGGTCTTGCAATAGAGAAGAGGGAGAGGAGAGGAGGTGGTTTTGGAATGGAGATGATGGAGAGGAGAGGAGGTGGTTTTGCAATGGAGAGAAGATCAGAAGAGGGAGAGGCGAGACGGTCGTTTTGGAATGGAGATGATGGAGAGGAGAGGAGGTGGTTTTGGAATAGATATGATGGAGAGGAGAGGAGGTGGTTTTGCAATGGGGAAGATCAGAAGAGGGAGAGGCGAGACGGTGGTTTTGGAATGGAGATGATTGAGAGGAGAGGAGGTGCTTTTGCAATGGAGAAGAGGGAGAGGAGCGTGCGGCAGCGATTTAGGATTGGGCGAGAGGGTCATGCCACAGGATCGGATCAAAATTAAAATCAATTTACCCTTCAATTAAGAAAGCGACCCCACATTAACTAGTCTCCCTTTTATTCTGGGACACAATTGACCATGATTTTTGCACATAAAATATATGTTATACATTGCAAAAATAATATAATTTGAAAGTACATTCAGATACGAACCAAACGATACAATTTTTGGTGACATGCATTCACATTTTGCTTGTCAATACAAGACGTGGTCAAACTATGACCCAAAATACGCAAAACAAGAAAAAAAATACTTCCAAGACCAGCGCCTTCTTCCGCTTTTCTCCTCTTAAACCACCGCCGCCTCTCTCTGCTCCAATCTAAATCCAGCGCCGCTTTCTCCTCTTCCATTTCAAAACCACCGCCCTCCTCTCCTGCTCCAAATTAAAACCAGCGCCCTCTCCCGCTCTAATCCAAAACCAGCGCTGCCCTCTCCTCTTCCATTCAAGAACCACCGCCAATGAAAGTGAAGGTGCTGTGGAGAATTAGATCGATGGAGGAGTACAACCGACACGTGAGGATCACAGACGGCGCACCCTGTGAAGCTAGCTAGGATGTTGAGATACAGCCTTGGTTTGACAACAAGGACCAACTAGCGGCACGGCGACATCCATGGCCAAATATCTGCAATAGAGCAAAAACGCGATACTCCCTGAGGGAGTCGTGGCCGAGTACATAGAGCTGCTCCTCCGGGCCATGGAGCAAACAGATTCACCGAATCCGATCGTGAGGGAGCGGTGGGAGTATCGATCCCAGATGGAGCATCCACCGAGATTGAAGGATCGAGCATCTACAGGTGCCGCTTGTGAGGGTGTCCTGCCAGAGCGAGCCGGTGGAGTCTTCGCCGATCAACCCAACTGCAAGAGGAGAAAAGCAATTGGCCCGACGACGCTTCCCACCATCGCCTCGCTGCTCACATCGTTCTCACGGAGCGGCTGCTCCGCCGAGGAATAGGAGGGGCTGCCGCCCCACCCCCCCAGCCCAATAGTCAGCAGGTTGTGAATTGTCGAGGAGCTTAGGGTTGTCAAGATTTGCAAAGTTGTGAATTGTGTTTTGTGTTGTGTATTTTGAGAGTACTTTCAGATATGAATGTCTTTTGAATTTCAGATTTGCAGATTGAGCATATGAAGAATTTTATGAATTCTAGAGATCTATTTTTAGCACTTAAAAAAATGTAGTTTCATAAGAGTATAAAAGTGCAGATGAGAAGAAACTGCAAGTTTCAGTTTCAGATAAGAAACTGCAAGTTCAGTTTCAAATAAGAAACCGCAACTTTCGTGAGGCGTAGCATTTATATTAACACGGCCTTTTCAAACAGGGTTAACATCATGTTGGAAGTTTTATTCATGGTCTAAAATGGAACTACCAGCCAGCTTAACATCATGCTGATCAACATTCATGCACAGCACATCTTCATATGATGCATACCAAAATGCCCACACAATGTCAAGTGTGTAAACACGAGAAAACGAGGGACTAAGTTTTGGCAAGTGTTGGACGTGGTTTTGGGCTGCCCTGCCTAGGCTTTCATTTTTAACATGCGAGCCCACGCACCTCGGATGGGAGGGCCTGTTTGTATTTTCATCGCTGTCATGTATCGACCGCCTATGGACCTCCCATCCGAGGTTTTATTTTTGGCAGCCCAATTTATGTATTTTTTGAAGAAAACGCAGAGGTCTGTTCTATTTTTCTATATAAGAATAGGAACGCCAGTACAACTTATGTTTCCTTCTAACTATATTATATATATTTAAATTATTTTATATGTTATTATATATTATTTTTATTGTCATCATATATTTAATAGATACTTACATATGTAAGAAAACAATATCCCACATCTTATTAACTTATAAAAATAATTTCTTAACAAATAAAATCCTGGATTGTTTTGGCACGAAAATCCTAGTGATTGTGTACAAAAGCTTGGTAAGACTTAAGGACGAATGTAATAATATCACTTATTATTTAAATATATTTATAACAAAATGTTCAGCCCTTTTTTATTTTTTGATAATATTGCTGGCCCAACCCAACATTATAATTAGAATCAGCCCAGCAAAATCATGTATTTCGAGAAAGTGCAAATGGCCTGTAATTTTTTAGGAAATAAAATAAATGGGCCGCATGGACGCTACATTAATTGTTCACCCAGCCCAACTAATGGCTGTAATTCAAAGAAAAGATCAAATTGAGTGTAAATTCTACCGCGCAAAAAAAAGACTGTAAATTCTGAAAAAATGGGTTGAATATGTGCCAGATTTTTGGAGGCTGAAATGTGGGCCAATAGGTTGAAGCCAACGCAAGTCGTTGTCAATTTAGTCAACAAATGATTCTCGATGTTAGCCGCTGATTTACATCCAACGACCGCATCCATCTTCAATCTCTCGCTTTTCTCAGCAGCGCCACCGACCACCTCCCGCCAGATCGCTAGCAGCTCGCTTAGCGACTTCGCTATGAAGCGCCACTCCACCGCTGGCCAGTGCCATCCCTCCACCCCTCCACACCTCATGTTCTTTCCACCGATCGCCGAACCACACCGCACTAGAACCGCTAACCTCAGACACCTCTCCGCTCACGACTCTACTCCCGCTGCCTTCCCATCTCTCGCTCATTGATGTCCGAGGCCTCACCGCCGCCCACCACCTTGATGCGCCGCCGGCGCGTGGTCAACGTGGTCAACGAACGACACCATCGGAAGTAGACTATGCGTGGAGAGGTCGACACCGGATCCACGGACGCACACAAGGAAATGCCTCCTCATTACGCCGCAAAATAATGATTCCTCCACTGACATCCGGGACCCATCGAAGGGCCTCTCAGATTTCACTTAAAAAAACGTGTCTCCCGCTGACTTGTCGGACCCACTAGCTATCTTCACACGCAAGGAAGTGCCTCCTTATTACGCACAAAAAATGAATACTCTCCTCGGCAGCTTGGAACCCAAAGATACCGAGGCTGACTTAGGGCCTACCAAGTTGACGGGACGGAGGGCTTTGTCAACTTAGTCAATATGAACGATTCTAGCTCCTCGTTATCAGACGATGTTCATCCAACGGTTGTAGTGCTTCTTCAACCTCTCGGTCTTCTTGCTCCAAATTACCAAATCAGCGCCAACCGTGTCACTGGTTCTCGCCTCCCGTGGCCGGGTCAGGATGCCGCGAGGCCTCACCGCCCACAACTACTCCCACCGCCGCCGTGCCATCCTCTACTCACCCACACCCATGTTATTCTACTACAACAAAGAGCCTCACACCGCAGCCAACCAGTGAACCTCAGATTCTCTTCGCGCAGGCATCCATCTGCGCCTTCCTCGCCCGAAGTCGCCCCTTCCTAGGCTCGCCATCGCCCACCGCCGTGGTGCTTTCGCCGCGTGGTCAACGTGGTCAAGGAACGACTTCCATCGGACGTGGACTATACGTGAGAGGCCGATACTGGTCCACGACCGCAGCAAGGAAGTGCCTCCTTACTATGCGGAAAATAATGATTCCTCCACCGACAATGGGACCCACCGGACGGCCACCGATTTCACTTAAAAAGCCGACCGCCGGGACCCACCACCTACATCTTCGCAAGGGAAGTGTGTCAGGCAAAAACGATTCACCTCTCGATCGCCGGGACCCACTAGCTACATCTTCGCACGCAAGGAAGTGCGTCCGGAAAAACGATTCGCTTCCTCGATCGCTAGGACCCACTAGCTACATCTTCGCACGCAAAGGAAGTGCGTCCGGCAAAAAACGATTCGCCACTCGATCGCTGGGACCCACCAGCCACATTTTCGCACGCAAGGAATTGCTTGACACCGAGACCCACCGTAGAAGCGTGATGTAGCATTGTCATTCTCGTCGCGAACGTACGCATATATATACCGGTCGATGTAGAGGTGCGACATGTCGAGTAGAGGCGCCGACGTAGTATGTACACATACGCATGCACAGCCGCCGTGGTGTAAGAAAGAAAATACGCCACGCACGCACATACGGGCGGGTCTCAAACGCCTACTCGCGACACGCATATGGCTGGTCGGAACGGAGAAACAGAGTCATCGCCGTGTTCATGGGGAGGCAACGAATGCGCCGTGTTAATGGGGAGGCAACGAATGCGCCGTGTTCATCGGGAGGCAACGAACGCTGGGGAGCCAACCGCTTGGCCGTAATAAAGCGATGGAACGAGGCTCGGCGCATCGCAGAACGGAGGAAACGGCCTTGTGTTCGACCAGCCACGCTGGGAACGGGTCCCGTTGATCGAGGGGTGGCATTCGCAAAACGGAGGAAATGCACTTCCTACGGCCGAAACGGGGTCCCGTTGATCGAGGGTGTGGCGCATCAAAATGGAGGAAACGGACCTCCCACGGCTGAAACGGGGTCCTGTTCATCGGGAGGGGTGTGGCATACCGCAAAACGGATTTAAACGGACTTGTGTTGGAGCGCGTTACTACAAACGGGGTCCTGTTTCATCGGGAGGGGTGTGGCGCATCGCAAAACAGACTCCACGGATACTGCTCATCTCCACCGCCGACATCCTCCAGCCTCCACGGGCCACCGCCGACCTCCTCCACCTCCACGGCCCTGCTCATCCAGCTCCACCGCCACTCCACCGGCCATCGCTCAACCACCCTCCACGGCACCCCCTCCACCGCCTCACAGCTCATCCAGCCCTCCACACCACGGGTCCTGCTCAACCACCCTCGACGGCCACCCTCCACCGCTCACTGCTCATCCAGCCCTCCACACCACGGGTCATGTTCATCCGAGGCAACGCCATCGCCACTATTCATCCAAACCCCCCCCCCGCAACGCCATCGCTCATCCAATCGATCGGCTTCAGCTTAGCGCAGAGCAAAGGAATCGCCCATCGCTTTCGCCAATGTACCATCGATCGATCCATCGGGTTCAAGAACGCCAGAGCTCAGCAGCAATCGCCGGTCCAGTAGAGCCCAACGCCGCCGGGTTCGCGAGCTAACGCCAGACACACGCCACAGACGCACGAGAGAAACGCGATCGCTGGCCCCGACCTCCCACCGTAAACGCAACTCCCCAAAATTTCTCCTCGCTTCTACCACGGTTTTTCCGGCCATGGACGGCCCAAAATGTCATGCAGCACGCCTCCGCCCGCCCAGACAAAAAGCCCATTTTCTGTCATGATTTTTGTCATAGAAGTAGGAGCCCACCACATCTATGATGATACCGGTTTTGTCACAATTATCGCCATAGAAGTGTCATATGTATGATGTAAAAAATTTCGCTCGCCCAAAATGTCACTTGATGTGTCTTTTTTTTGTAGTGAAAGTTTTAACCGGACACAGAGAAAGATAGGGCTTATAGATTCGCCCCAACCTTTTACCTCAAGGGTAATGTCAACAATAATAGTTCATGATAACTTACATCCAATTGATATATATATATATATATATATATATATATATATATATATATATATATATATATATATATATATATATATATATATATATATATATATATATATATATATATATATATATGATCTTTCCAACACAATGTGCTTGCCAAAGGAAAAAGTGTAAAAAGGGAAAGGTGATGATCACCATTACTCTTGTATAAGGGTAGAAGATAAAAGTAAAAGATAGGCCCTTCGCAGAGGGAAGCAGAGGTTGTCATGTGCTTTTATGGTTGGATTGCCCCTTGTGATAGGGACCTTTATTATGCACTCCGTCGCTTTTATTTCTTCCCTATCACAAGTTCGTATAAAGCTTATTTTCTTCGCACTAATATATCATACATATTTAAGGAGCAATTTTTATTGCATGCACCGATGACAACTTACTTGAAGGATCTTACTCAATCCTTAGGTAGGTATGGTGGACTGTCATGGCAAAACTGGTTTAAGGGATGTTTGGAAGCACAAGTAGTATTTCTACTTGGTGCAAAGAATTTGGCTAGAATGAGAGGGAAAGGCAAGCCCAACATGTTGGATGATCCAAGACAATATAACGCTTCGGATATAGGAAAACATAACCCATTGTTGTCTTCCTTGTCCAACATTAACCTTTAGCATGTCATATTTTAATGACTGCTCACAATTACAAAAGATGTCCAAGATAGTATATTTATATGTGAAATCTCTTCCTTCAATATTCTTTCATGAATTGTTCAAGTGACCAATTTCAAGCTTGCTAACTTTCAATAAGTTTACTACCTATACTTATTCTGTGTGAAGTCATTACTCCTGATGGTATAAGCATATGAAACATATGCAAATTCAGATTTATGATATTCAATTCATTTAACCATTTACTCACAGGATATATGTGAAGCACGTGAGTAAATGACAAACTACTCCAAAAAGATATAAGTGAAGAACACTGACTAGTCAAATAATTAACTAGCCATGGGAGGATTCTTTTTCATTCAAGATTTTCGATCCAATGATTTTATTCAAATAGCAAGTAAAATTTAAAATACGCTCCAAGCAAAACACATATCATGTGATGAATAAAATATAGCTCCGATTAAGGTATACCGATAGTTTTGAAGACGAAAGAGGGGATGCCTTTCGGGGCATCCCCAAGCTTAGGCGCTTGAGTATTTCTTGAATATTAACTTGGGTTGCCTTGGGCATCCCCAAGCTTAGGTTCTTTCCACTCCTTATTCTCCTCATATCGATATCTCACCCAAAGCTTGAAAACTTCAATCACACAAAACTTAACGGAACTTCGCGAGATAGGTTAGTATGATAAAGAGTAAACCATTCACTTTGGTACTGTCAAGGACAAGGTTCATAATTTGTATCACACAATTCCTACTGTACCATATCATTTCTACAATTTATATTGAAAAATATAAGCCACAGAAACTAGAAAACAAGCAAACTATGCAATGCAAACAGAATCTGTCAGAAACAGAACAGTCTATAATGATCTGACAAGCAACCATACTTCGCTACTCCAAAATTATGAGATAAATTTGTGGACGGAGGAATTTGCCTATTAATCTTCTGCAAAAGAATCAACTCAAAAGCGCTCTTCTGTAAAAATGGTAGGTAATCCCGTGAGCACAAAGTTTCTGTTTTTTACAGCAAGATCACATTAACTCTCACCCAAGTCTTCCCAAAGGTCTTACTTGGCACTTTATTGAAAAAAAAGCTGTGAAACATGATTACTACAGTAGATTAATCATGTAAACACACAAAAACATTAAGGGTAAATATAGGGTTGTCTCCCAACAAGCTTATTTTCTTTAATGCCTTTTAGCTAGGCATGATGATTTCAATGATGCTCACATAAAAGATAAGAATTGAAACATAAAGAGAACATCATGAAGAATATGACTAGCATATTTAATTTAACCCACTTCCTATGGCTAGGATTTTGTGAGAACATAATTTATAGGAACAATAATCAACTAGCATAGGAAGGCAAAACAAGTATAACTTCAAAACTTTAAGCACATAGAGAGGAAACTTGGTATTATTGCTACTCCTACAAGCATATATTCCTCATAATAATTTTCAGTAGTATCATGAGTGAATTCAAAATATAACCATCACATAAAGAATTCTTTTCATGATCTACAAGCATAGAAATTTTTCTACTCTCCACATAAGAAAAATTCTTCTCATCTCGAATAGTGGGATCACTAATTCCTAATGTTGACACTCTTCCAAACCCGCTTTATATGATAGTATTATTCATACTCCAAAAGATATAAGTGATTTTCATGGAGAATTCTACAATTAATATTGACTAACCAATATCCAAGCTCAAAATATATAAGTGAAGCACACGAAGCATTCTATAAAACCATACTCAAAAGATTTAAGAAGCACAAAGAGCATTCTATAAGGTCATACTCAAAAGATATAAGTGAAGCACAAAGAGCATTCTATAAGGTCATACTCAAAAGATATAAGTGAAGCACATGAATCATTCTATAAATTGATGAAGGGACATCTCATACTATCATGGTTCTTGAAGAAAATAACACAAAGAACACAAATCATGTGAACAAAACAAAACCGAGGTATACCGATGATTGTTGAAGAAGAAAGATGGATGCTAACTGGGGCATCCCCAAGCTTAGATGCTTGAGTATCCTTGAATATTTACTTGGGATGCCTTGGGCATCCCCAAGCTTGAACTCTTGCCTCTTTATTCTTCTCACATCGGTAACTCCTCGCTCTTCTAACACTTCATCCACAAAACTTAACAAAACTTTGTGAGGTCCGTTAGTATACTAAAGCAAATCACTACCTTTAGGTACTGTAATGAACTAATTATTTATTTATATTGGTGTTAAACCTACTATATTCCAACTTCTATGGTTCATACCCCGATACTAGCCATAGATTCATCAAAATAAGCAAACAACACGCTAAAAACAGAATCTGTCAAATATAGCACACCTGTAGTAATCTGGAGGTTTAGTAAACTTATAACTCTCAAAATTATGAAATAAATTTGAAAATTTGAAAATTTGTACAAACGTAGTGTGCAAAATGTTTCAGACCCATTTGACCTTCCAAAGAAAAAATGTAAAATCACGCACTACAGCCAAAGTTTCGCCTTTTGTTCTCGCATATAGTAAACAAGCAATCTAATCATCCTAAAACCAAAGCTAAGTACATTATTTTATAATACAATGGATATACACAAGGATAATTATTTACAGAGAAACTTCCATGAAAAATTCTACATTGTTTCCGTGAGCATGAACACAAGTGCTCAAGGCTCCACCTCACTTCTTCAATGAATAACTTTCCAATCACTTCTTTTGAAAAACTTTTAGGCAAGGAAGGCAAGTAAATTTTTTGTATTTTCATTCTTAATTTGTTTGTATGTTTCACCCACAACTAAATAGAAACAAAAAGGAAAAACAAAATCTACTTAGTGAAGAAAGCAAACAAGCACACACGAGAATATCAACCCCACGTTATTGCTCCCCGGCAACGGTGCCAGAAAACAGCTTGATAATCCCCAAGTGAAGGGAATCATTGTAGCAATTTACAAAGGTGGAAGTGATAAGTATGGAGTGTCGAACCCACAAGGAGCTAAAGGTAAGATCAATATTCTCTCAAGCCCTATCTGCCATCGACACGACTCTACGCATAATCTAACGCTTGCTTCCAACTAGAAACGAGAAATAAAACTACGCTAGGGTATGAGAGGATAACTTTGCATGGTATCGGAGAGCTAAAATATAAAAGTAGGTGCTGTTATCATGAAGTTAGAATATATTACTAAATATTATAAATAGCGAGTGTGGAATAATGATGGGTCGGTGTGCGGAATTGTCCTAGGCAATCGTTAAAAAGACCGGTAGTCGTCATTGCAATTTCATATGAGGGAGAGGCATATGCTAACATACTTTCTCTTCTTGGATTATATGCCATGAGCAGTGCGGCCTGCTCGTCCATGGGAGCGCGGCGAGCGTGAGACGACGAGCCGGCCGGGGTCAGTGACGGAGTGGCGGTGCGGCCGTCCCGCCGCACCGAGGCGTGCAGCGAGGATGCTTGCTGCTCGTTTCCCACCGGGCCGGTGACGGCGTTGGCGGCGGGTGACGGCGTTGGCGGCGGGTGACGGAGAACGACGGGGAGGCCCTCCGATAGGAGTGGTCTGAGCAATGCGGATGGCGGGGGCGGCCCGGCGCTAAGCGCGAGCTCGACGAGCGTCCGCCATGGACGCGACGAAGCGACGGGACGCGGATCGACGGAAGGAAGCTTCGCGCGACCTCGCATGGCGCGCCAAATGTCGATTTCGGTTCCGCAAAACCTCGAGGTTCAACACTGCGCGCCAAGATATCCCCTACCTAATCACGCCCTGATCCTCACCGAGATCTCAAAGCCTAGCTCGACGAACCCGCAACACAAGAGACACGAGATTTATACTGGTTCGGGCCACTATTGTGGTGTAATACCCTACCCAAAGGTGGTGTGGTGGATTGCCTCAATGAGGATGAATAAGATAAGGGAAGAACAACCTCCTGAGGTGAGGTGTTCTTGTGCTTGGTGAACTTGTGTGGGTGAGGATGATCTGAATCTGTTGCCTCCTACTGTGGTGGCTAGTCCTATTTATAGACGCCTGGTCCTCTCCCCAAATATTGAGCGGGAAGGAAGCCAACAACGCCAAATTCAAGGGAGACAACTAGTACAAGCTATCCTCGACTAAAGGTGGTCTTCACCGCCAAAGGCTCCGTGATGACGCTGTCTTGGCTCCACGGTGACCTCCATCCTGTCAGTCTCCGCTGGTCTTGGTCTCGCTGTAACCGATATGGAAACTTTTGCCTAATGCCCGGGACTCTCACGCGCTTTGCCCTTTAGCATCAAAGAGAAAACGAGGACATCAAGCATGCCGGGCGCCTCACCGCCTTGGTCGCCATGGCTTAAGGCCACTTGAACCTCACGAGGTGTCCCTTGCCTTGATCTCTCCATCCTCGCGAGCCAGCCTGGTGAGGCCGCCCCCGAGGAGGTCTTGTGTCGCCCTCCTCATGAGGCTTGGCCCTTCGCGAATGTCTCGAATGTTTGCTGGTGAAGATGAGCCGTATGGGGCCGCTGGCGGAGCCACACCGCGGGCCGCAGGCAGGCAAGTCTGGGGTCCCCCGTTCCCAGAACGCCGACAGAGTGGGCTCAAACCTAGGTAAACATCGTGTCCCTCTTCTGTCCTCTTACCATCCAGCTAAGATCCACGGCTCGGGCCCCCCTACCCGAGATCTACCGGATTCAGCCCCGACAGTTAGCAAAACTATCTTGAAAAGGTTGTAGCCTTTAGCTACTATCTTTTTCATGGAGGTTAACCAAACCGTCTCAAAACACTGGTTCCTATGGTTTTTCATACTAGTGGATTATGTAACCTAAGGGTTTGTGTGCAACAAATTCTAATAGAAAAAATAAAAAATGGTCTTATCGAATTTCCTAGGCACATATGACGATTTCAACCATGTGAAACCGTCGATGATTTATGGACAGAGAAGATATTGTTTAATGTGGTTGATTTCAAAGAGGGCTTTCCTCTGATCCCATGATATGCCTACTCCTGCATCAAGCTCCTTGGGCCTCGCAATTCTCTACTAGGCAAATCCTACTAAAACTTGTTTCTCTAGCAATCACAATAATCCGGACTTATTTTAGGAACTATCCCCTCCGCACCAAAATAAATGTCTCAACTTAATATAACCTTATATTAATGTCCATACAAAGTTGAGACACTTATTTTAAGACGGAGATAGTACTTATCAAAAATATGACATATAGTCCCCTATCCAAGGTAGTTTGAAGATAGGCCTCCATCCGAGGTGGTAGCAAAACTGTCTTAAAAAGATTGTAGCCATCCACTACTATCTTTCCGTGAAGGTTAACCAAACCGTATCAGAATACGTCTCACATGAATTTTTAAAACTTTTTTAACACCATACAATCATAGATAGTCACATACACTCACTCCTATGAAAGCACGCATGCACACCCTATATCTATGAGTATCTTCGAAATACTGAACCGGCACAACATCTGAAGATTGATGAAGTCATCATAGGCGTCTCGTGGTCGACGGAGACATCTCCTCCAACTGAACGAATATCGTCGAAAAGCCTGAAATAAATCCAAAAAAGTGCGAGCACGAGTGTCAAGTTAGGTCCCACCACAAAGAAGCTAACCATATGACCTATCCTCGGTATATATATGGAGGGTTTTTTTTATACTAGTGGATTACGTATCCTAAGGGATTGTATGCACCAAAATTTAATAGTGAAATAAAAAAATACCGGTCTTGTCGAATTTCATAGGAACATACGACGATTTCAAGAATGTGAAAATTAGCTACCTTTCGGATCCAAACACATGAATTTTCATGTCAACCCTGTCCGTTAAGTTGGTGCACCTGAAGCGTTTTATATTAAAAATTGAGGGGGTTTTTTTTTACGGTGAAACATTGAGGTATTTATAGGAGGCGTATGGTAAGTAATGTAGTATGTATGTTGTTACCCAAACTGGTAGAGATTACATTGCCTCAAGCTGTTAAGTCACTCACCACCACACTCAGCTAGTTTTCCATCGATGGAAGCGGAAACATTTGACCTCGCAGGGCAGAGAAGCAGAGGCGCAGCAAAAAAAAAGATGCGTGATTTTGATGTTTCCTAGGGATCTCTGCGCGCCGGCCTTGCGTTCTCCTAGAGAAACATACCATAGTGGCGAGAAAAAGATGGGGACTACGTGAGGTGACCCCGGCCGAAAGAATCACTAGCTAACGGCCGGACTGCGCCACCGCATGAGGTCATCGCGTCGCGCGCGCGCGCGCGTCTGCAATCTGCATGCATAGGATGGGGTAAAGGCCTAAAGCTGCAGGCCCGCTTTTGGGGAGGAGATGACATCACCATATGCAGGCTTGTCAGTGATCGGATATCTGCGAGATCCTGATGTAAGGAGCCATGCGCGCACCGCACGTGTTCTGGCCTAGAGGATGTGTAGCTCACAAAGTCACAAGGATGCGCATGCACGCTTCGGATTTCTTCCGTCTCGTGTTAACTTGCAGTAACCTATGCCCTTTCATTTTTATTTTATTTTTGAAAAGAAGAATGTACTCCCGGCCTCTGTGTTTGGACGATGCATGCAATCATTTTATTAATTGTTCACAGGTACCTTATAAAGTAATACATCAGTTCGCCTGAAGCAACCATACTGGCAACACCTGCTGCTACACCTATCCTCTTGATGAAAGGATGCCGAATGTCCGTGTCTAATACCAAAAAGATATCGCACCAAAGCCTAAAATCTACAGCCGGTTGCTCCAGATTAGCCACATTTTGAGATCTGGTTATATACCAGTCCGGCGCACTCACAGTGCGCACCACATGTGCACCCCTGCAAGGCCCAACACCACCGTCTTCTATCAATCCATCTTCAAAGCAGAAACAGACGCATCGACCGAGTCAGGCCTCATTGCCATCGACGCCACCACGACGCCAGATAAATATTGTCCTCTCGCATGAGTCCACCTCGCACATCGGACGCCAATTTGTACCGTGCCACGCCAAGATCCATCGCCTTAATGTAGGATGAAGCACCGCCCACTAAAGATGCGGTCCGCTGGTCCTCGAGCCCGTACACCTCCGAGAATAACGCCTCCAAGGGGGAAACGACACAAGTGCGCCGCCATCTTTCGATCTAGGGTTTCCCCCGGAGGTAGCAGATAATGCTCTAGAACTTCTCCACGGCGAGGCCTTCAAGAAGGAAACGACGCCGAAGAGCGCCGCCATCGTCAGCCTTGGCATCTAGCGAAGAGCAGGTGAGGGAGTCCCGGATTAGGGGGTGTCCGGATAGCCGAACTATCACCGTTGGCCGGACTCCTGGACTATGAAGATACAAGATTGAAGACTTCGTCCCGTGTCCGGATCGGACTTTCCTTGGCGTGGAAGGCAAGCTATGGCATACACTAATATGTAGATCTCCTACCATTGTAACCGACTCAGTAACCCTAACCTATCCGTGTCTATATAAACCGGAGGGTTTTAGTCCGTAGGACTAACAACAATCATACCATAGGCTAGCTTCTAGGTTTAGCCTCCTTGATCTCGTGGTAGATCTACTCTTGTACTACCCATATCATCAATATTAATCAAGCAGAGTAGAGTATTACCTCCATCGAGAGGGCCCAACCTCGGTAAAAACATCGTGTCCCTTGTCTCCTCGTTACCATCCGCTTAGACGCACGCCTCGGGACCCCTACCCGAGATCCGCCGGTTTTGACAATCGACATTGGTGCTTTCATTGAGAGTTCCTCTGCCGCCGCCAGAAGGATGCCTCATCTCGCCTTTCAAAGACGATACTATCGCCAAAGGTGCCTTGGCCACCGGGTCGACTCTTCGCTAGGTGGTTTTCATGACCACCGGTTCACCGCCGCTACCGACGATGACTTCGAGTCATCGAAACCAATCTTCACGTTAATTCGAATCGCCAATAGCTTAGATCCGATCGAGCTCTCCTCCGTAACAAGCTCTTGATCGTGACGCCGCTCGAGTCGCCATAGATTACGATCGGATCGGGCCTAAAACCGATCCGAGAGAGATCAACTCTCCCTGTGCTACCCATCATGTTGCTGTGATAGAGGAGCAATGCGCGATTCTACTTCTATCTTAAGGACTAGCTACGTCCGATTCCCGATCCCTCCATGCCGGATTCCCGCAGAGGGACGGATGTCGATCAAGCCCCGAACTTAAAGTCAGCGGCAAGTTGATTCATTGATAGCATTCAAAATCCAAACTTCCGAAGTTCGGAAATTTCGCCCCGAGTCCTAAATTGACGGGTTCCTGATCTAGTTCCACCCGCCCACCCAAACATTAGCGATCTATCCCGACCGCAAGAGCCCGCTGAAACAAAGACATCATTATCGGGCCGATTCTCCCGGTTATGGATGTGATAAAGGATCGCCGAGAGGAGGAAGCAATCCCAATTTTCTCGCAATAATTGCACGGACAAGGAATCCTAAACGCCATAAGTCGTCATTTAAATTACACGCTTTGGTCGACTTGGTGACCATAGTACAAAAGTATCGTATGATGGAGAGTGCTTGAAAACCGAAAGTAAACTTTGGGATAATCCGCCTCGAATACATCCCTAGTCCAAATAAAAGGGGCATCATCACCAAGCACCGGGTTAAACACCAAAAACCAAAACCCCTAAAGGGTACGGAATCGCATTTACGTGGTTGGCTAAACGGACCTCGCAAAATTCATAGCACGTAGGGCGCCACTCCAACTCATAGCCTTCGAGCATGTTGGATACTACGGCAGGCCAAAAGTGGCGAAGAGCTTTAGCCTCGTAATCCCAGCCCAAAGAACACAAGTACGGTGTTAATAGCCTTCGAGACTTTTGCATCAAATAACATGCGAAAACTAACACCCGCAACCTTGTCAAGTCTACCAAGTAGCAACAATAAATCCATGGAGGACACGGCTATTACCTAAATTCAACAGCCCGAGCACCAGCCGCATTGGTCCTCAACCGATAGTGGATTTGCCGCTTTTACTAAGGTACTCATGGATGGCGGCAATGACTAAACCTCATCTACGAGGAAACCCTCCGAAAATGGAAATAGATCGAACCGCATTGAGCGAAGTAGCACAACCTTTAGAGGAATAATCCTTAGCCGGAAGCATGCTGCACAGAAAAATCACATCGATTTAGTATTCGCTCGCCGGACAATTACAGTCCGAGGAGGTCACATTTCAAGTGGCCCTGCTCAGCAGCCGGATATCATGCTTTATTGGGGCGAGAGGCATTCACAATTTTTCAAGCTATACCCCATTATGGGTACATGAAGCTCAAAATGCCCGGACCTAACGGAATCATCACCTCGCTAGTGATCCTAACATAGCACTCGCAACCAAAATAAGACAGCCGCACTAGCCCTCGAGGCACTATCCGGTTCTAGCGCCGAGGAACTCATCGCGATGCGCCCCACGGTGAACAGGACGATGTGATACTTGATAAAATATCCAAGTCCATCTCTTTCAAACCAGCGGATGAAATAGTCAAATTCCAAGTCCACCCAACGGATTCCTCGCAAAGACGGCCCATTAGGGCACAATTAAACCCTCGATGTAGACGCCAAGACTACGAGAATTTCTACGAGAAAACTGAAATTTTTGCCCGCACCCTTGAGATATGCCAGAATCCCACGCCGGCGGGCCAAGCACAGCCTTAAATATCCTAAAAGGATTCAAGCCACCAAACAGCTCTTCGGCGCTTTTCCGAACCCAAGAGACAAAGCCATGGAGAGGAGCTAGCAAACTTCCGAAGCCGGATTCATCGTAGATATTAAACATCCGGACCGCTTGCAAACCTGGTGATGGTACCAAAGAAGGATAAACCTAGCGCCTATGTGTTGATTTCAAAGACCTTAATAAGGCTTGCCCAAAGGATCCCTTCCTCCCTCGCATTGATCAAATTATCGACGCTACAGCAGACACGACTCATTGTGCTTCCTCGACGCAGCATCGCTACCACTAAATCAAGATGGCGGAGCTGCACTAAGCTGCAACAAAGATTCATCACTCCATACGCCCATTCTCGCTTCAACACAATGCCCTTCGGCTCAAAACGCCGCGCAAATATATCAAGATGATTCGTACATGTCCGCAAACCAGATCGGCAAAACAAAGGAAGCATATGTAGATGACGGGTCACAAATCCATGCATTTCAAACTCTAGTAGACGACTTGAGGCTCACATTCGACAATCTTCAAAATATGACATCAAGCTCAATCCGAAAATGCCTTCTTCGCATTCCACCGAAAGCTCCCGGGCTTCATTGTGTCCTAGAGGAATTGAAGCAAACCCAGCCAAGATCCGAAGCTCGGCACAATTGGATATTCCAAAAGACCTCAAACAAATACAAAATTGATCGATGCGAGCGGCTCTAAGCCGCTTTATTTCTTGTTTGGGAGAAAAGGCGCACTTTACCGCCTCCGCCGCATCAACACTTCGAGTGGATTTGATGCGCCACGGCCGACTCAAGAGATAAAAGCCATATTGGCAACAACCGTTCCGGCCGCGCCAATGTGGGCGAACCAATGCTATTATATATTGTCAAACACATCAAGTTGTCAGCGCGGTGCTCGTTGTCGAACGAGAACGGACGACACCGGTTCCTCTTCAAAGACCGTTTATTACGTGTCCACCGTCTCACTCCATGCAAGTCCCTGCACCCACATTATCAAAAGATAGCATACGCGTGTTCATGGCATCCCGGAAGTTGCGACACTACTTTCAAGAGTGTTCGATAACGGTAGCCTCCGAAGTACCTCTTAACGACATTATAAACAACCGCGACGCGATGGGCCGGATTGCTAAATGGGCCATAGACCTCCTTCCATTCGACATAAACTATAAGCCACGACGAGCTATTAAGTCGCAGGTTTTGGCCGACGTCGTGGCCGAATGGACAAAAGCCAACTCCCTAAAGAGTACGGCGATACCCAATTGGATCATGCACTTTGACGGCTCCAAAATGTTGGCCGCTCGGGGTCTGGCGTTGTCCCGACGCCCCAACCGGGACATAGTCCAATATGTCCTTCAGATAATGTATAATGACTCCAACAACGCAGCTCAACACGAGGCCCTTCTCGCACGGCCTCCGGATGGCGTCCCCATGGGCATTAAACGCCTAGAGGTGCGCGATTCAACCTCGCGATATCTCAAATAAACAGACTTCGATGCCAAAGATCCGAAAATGGGAGCATACCGCAATGCGGTCCTAAAATGTCAAGACGGTTCAAGGGCTCAATTTCATCATATAGCCCGATAACAACCAGCGGCGGACATATTGGCACGATCGGTGCAAAACGCGATGCCATCCTCGCCCAACATCTTCATGGAACGGCTGTTCAAGCCATCCGCATTATGGGAAGGGGAGTCCGGAAATAATAATCCGACCCAACCGCACCGCCTCGACGCCAACACTCGACACAATTGAGGCTCGCCACCGAGATAACACCTCCGCCATAAATAATGGCGGTTATCGCTGTGGACGAACCATTCCTAGCCTACCTAACTAGGCAGAACTCCCAAGACCAAAATGAGGCTCGCTGCATAGTACGGCGATCTAAAGCCTATAAAGTCCATGAGGGAGAGCTTTATTAGAAAAGCACAACAGAGTCCTTCAAAGGTGTATCTCCAAGAGGAAGGGCGAAACCTCCCGCTGAAATTCATGCCGGACCGGTGGGCACCACGCCGCAGCCCGGCCCTTGTAGGCAAGGCCTTCAGACAGGATTTTATTGGTCGACGCACCCGTGCAGATGCGCAGGATTTAGTCCAACGACGCGCTTGTTGCCGCCTTTTTGCTAACTAAAGCCACATGCCACCCACCACCCTCAAAACTATACCCATCACCGCCGCTTATGTCCGGGGCTTGACATGGTTGGAGCCCTTAAGGAGGAACCCACAAGCAAAAATACCTATTGGTCATGGTGGATAAATTCACCAAATGGATAGAGGCCAAGCCTATTAAAACGGCCAATCTGTACCGTGATAGACTTCATATCGTGGTAGTGCAATCGTTACGGTGTCCCCCACAAGATCATCATCCGATAATGGCACCAACTTCACGGCCGATGAGGTCAAATTATGGTGCAAAACATGGGCATCAAGCTCGACACGCCGCCTATCACCTCAAACCAACGCCAAGTCGAGCGAGCAAACGGTCTAATCATGAGCGCATTAAACCCGCACTAGTGCGGTCCTCAAGGAATCTAACACTCACTGGGTTGAGGAGCTCGACCAGACTGGGGCCGCGGACCACGCCAATCAGACACACCGGATTCACACCATTTTTATGGTGTACGGCGCAGAGGCAGTTTTGCCTCGCGACATAATTCATGACTCACCTCGCGCGCATGTATGAAGAAAGAGAAGCCGAGCTCGACGGCAGGACAGTTTGGACGATTGAGGAGAAGCGCGTGGTGGCAAAGGCTCGCTCCGCATTTTATCAACAAAGAGGCTCAAGATACCAAAGGTGGAAGTACGGCCAAAGCTTGCAACGCTATTAACTAGTTCTACGCACGGACAAAAAAAAGGACAAACTCAAGCCCAAATGGGATGGTCCTTCATCATCGACCAGGTCCCCGACCTAGGCGGAGCATACCGCTCGCGAACGATCGATAACCGACTCGAGCCGAACCCATGGAACGCAGCCCGCCTACGAAGATTCTACACCTAAGCGCCGGACTCCAAGTTCGCCTCCTTCCTCCGCCCACATTTTCTATTTTGTTGTCTTTTATTTCTCCTTCGCCCTTTTTTTTAAAGCCTTTAGAGGCTCGCTCGCTTTGTTCAAGATACTACTTGACGCTACTGTCCGCCATTATTATACGGGGCTTTTTAATGTAAGCTTATTTATACGGGCTTCATGCCCAACACATGTGTCAAACTTCCGCATGTACCTTTTATTCACCATTATATGCATCGATATGACTTAAGTTTTGGACAAGCTGGGTTGTTCGGCTCCTATGCTTACCCCCCACGCTCCCGATTGTTCGGCTAGGTGGTAAAGGAGCACCTCTCGCGATTGTTATCACTGGGTCACCGGATGTACTCGATCGGGTGAAGCCGAAGCTAGCGCTCTTAAGGGAATATTCGGTCGGTGAACTGAAAGATGATTTTTAATTATTTATCCATCCGCCCCGTGATGATTTTCTCGCTTTGGCAGTTTTTGACATGCACTTTAGGGCATGCATCCCAAATAAAGGAACCCTTAACGGAACTATTCTCCCCGAAGATGTTTCTTACTATCCATGTAATATAACATAACTAGTTGGGCACTTGTCTGACATAACAATAATGACCCCTACGCCTTTGTCTCCATGCATGCCCGGTTCTTATATAACCGTGAGGGTATTCGGACACACTCCGGACTATTGGGTCCCGAGGTCGAAGCGAAAAGGTCCGCTATGACAAACGGTCTAAAATCCGGCTAGAAGACATGTTTCATGTCATATTTAATTACATAGTCAACTCGAGTCATTGTATTCCTCCTCAATGCCATCTAATAGGCTATCTAATTTACAATCTTGCTGGGAATACTTGGCAGCCAATTCTACTTGGCCGTACACTAAGCTTACAGGGATCTCCTTCCCATCAGCCCCACAGTCCGACCTCACCATGTGGTTTGGGTCACCTGTATCGCTGCCTTTACCATGTCCTGTGCCTCCTCGGCACCTTTGACGGCAGGCCGATATCTTCCATAGTCAAGCGCCGCTGCGTTCTTGAAGCCGCCTCGCCAGCTCCCCAATGCCTTCGGCAGGAGATAGATGGCCACAAGTCCCGGCCGACGCCATCACTCCAATCAACTCGTGTGGTAGCCGACGTAGTTCGGGAAGAAGATCACCCAAGAATCAAGCATCTCTCTTCAGACGAACTCGTGAGCAAACCTACATACATGTTTATGTTAGTCGCCTTCCTCACCAACTCTTTCAAAGTTCTCTCAAGCACTTATCGAAAATGCCGCTGACGGTTGCTGATTCTCCTTTACGGAGTCGCATAACCGGGCACGAACATCCTTTAGTTCCTCACCCAGCTTGGGTGTTGGCATCTTGAGGTTATTTTTTTCCGCCACACCTCGTAAGCACGCCTCGCCGCCTTTAGCGGGCGCAGAGTTGTTGCGGTCTCGATCTAGTCCGCGCCATCTGCAATATTATTGTCGATTATACACACGCCGCACTTCATAACCTATTTATCTTTTGAAGCATATATTACCGTAGGGGTCTCGTGGCTCCCCTCAGAGCTGCTAGTGCGGCCTCAAGTTGGGCCTTGCATTCTTCAAGCTCCCGGGACAGCGGCATTCTTTTTCGTAAGAACTCAGATTCCAAATGATCCTTAAATCAATTATCCTAACTATTTTAAGTCTCGGGGCTACCGCATATATAATCGCTAAATTTCCTTACCAGATATGTCATTTACATACGCGCTCCGGGCTCGCTAGATCATCTTGAGCGGCACGGAGGTGCGATCTCCGAATTGAAGGCATTCAAGGCCTCTTGGGAGAAACATGCGCCATGAAGAACTGTTCGCGGCGCCTGTGATTCATGGCGCCTCCACCGGAGTTGGTGGCGACAATTTGTCGGCATCCTCTCGTCGGAGGAGCATCCGAGCACGCCTGCGGTGCTCGCTTTCTTCTTCCGACCCGCTTTGAGCCCGGCCGGTGGATGCTCGATTATAACCTCTCCGGACTCAACCGCGAGCTTTTTCCCGAAAAAGCACCAGCTAAGTAGTAAACCTTCCGTGAATCAATCCTGAATATGGTGACGCGCCATACCATTGCGGGCGGAGTTTCGATCCGACTGCACTTTTTTACCCCTGTAACAGACGCTCTTGTTGGCCAGCCACCAGCTGCCGCCTCCTCCTCAAGGCACTTCGCTAAACACCATTGGTATATGGTGATCAAGAAATAAGCACGATGGGTCATTATCGTAGTATTGGGACCTCGGTCTCGCCATCGCGAGGTTGGAAGTATTCCGGTAATCGGTCGAATGGCAACCAAAGCATTGTCGATGTTGTTGGTGGAACACCCCGCCGATCAACTCCACCTTTATATCCGGATCCTCTTCGAGGCCGGATCGAGGGACCGCTCCGCATCCCCTGTTGTGGGGCGGGCTGTTTATCTTCTCCATTTACCGGCATAGCCTCGCAAGCAGAAACCATG
Organism: Aegilops longissima; assembly: GCA_021605205.1. Lineage (NCBI taxonomy): Eukaryota > Viridiplantae > Streptophyta > Magnoliopsida > Poales > Poaceae > Aegilops > Aegilops longissima. The sequence goes on along the minus strand of JAHIAM010001188.1, from coordinate 16,518 downwards.
AAATGAGATGTTTAATCACGGAACATGGATCGGACAGCCACAAAGATGTTTGCTTACCCAACTTCGAGGATTATTCAAGAAAACTCGCCGAGTGGGTTGACGCGAGAAAATCCTCCTCCTCCCTTTATACATGGCGTACAAGGTTCACCAGTTCGCAGACCGATCCCGCCCTTTGCGCCATGGCGGTGGCATCGCCCTCCCCCTGCTGAAGTCCCACATGGGTGGCCTATATTGAGCGGTCAGACTTTCATAATGCAGATTGCCATGACTCCAATCATGGTCAATCCGCATGAGCCAGAATCTTATTCGCTCATCAAGCAAAGGACATCCCGGCCATTTTCCTCCGGGCTCATGGGCGCCACTAGGCGCTTTTTAGAGGAGCGCTGGTTAACTCGAAGGCCGATCCGAACAGGATCCGCAAGGACGCCCTCCATGTAAAACCATTCAAGGCCAGTTCTGGACGCTTTCGGGTTCCTGATAGATATCTCGTCCCGGATGCGCCCATAGTTCGCTCCACCCACTTGATATATTGACCCTCATGAGAACGGGGTACTAGGCAGAATAATCTCTTCCACAACGCAAAATGAGCCTCAACGCCCAAGAACAGTTCGAAAGGGCCACGAAGCCCGCGATGTGTAAAATGGAGGCAAAGCGAAGGTGGTGCAACTGGAGGTCAGAGAACTCCAAGAGCCCCGGAGAAACGGATGGATTGAAATCCAGTCCTCTACTAGATAAGAGAAAAAGCATACCCGCCTCCTTTTAGAGGGATCGGGGACACTCTCCGCTTGCTTTCCGCCTTGTAGGTGGCGAGTCCGCCCGAACTAGAACCATGAAGGCCGGGGAAGAAATCCTTGGTTTGGAGTATAACTAGCTCGCTATGCGGGATCGAGCATCTCCCCACTTCCGGGCCGAGGGCTGGGACCGCGAGAAGAGGAGCCGCCGATCGCCAATGATGGAATGGGTTTGTCGAGGCGCCCGATGAAAGTCATGGAGGGGGGATGGTGTGACTCAGATCTAGATCCTCGCCTTTTATGGGCGGCTCATTTGCGCAGCTAGGGGGTAAGTGTAAAATAACCTGGCTTTTCGATTCATTCAAACACGTGGAAGATGGCCATTATTAGGCATAGAAGACAAGGAGCGCAGATTTACCGTAGTTTGGACACTATTCGACAAGTATATGGAATTTGGAGAAGAACCCGCTTGCAATGTCAAGACAATCAACGCCGCCCGACTCATCGCCATTAAGCCCGGTCGGGGCTACCGAGGAGTCCCGGATTAGGGGTGTCCGGATAGTCAACTATCACCGCTATGGACTCGGACTATGAAGATACAAGATTGAAGACTTCGCCCCTTGTCCGTATGGGACTTTCCTTACGTGAAGGCAAGCTTGGCGATACGGATATGTAGATCTCCTACCATTGTAACCGACTTTTGTAACCCTAACCTATCCGGTGTCTATATAAACCAAGGGTTTTAGTCCCTAGGACTAACAACAATCATACCATAGGTTAGCTTCTAGGTTTAGCCTCCTTGATCTCGTGGTAGATCTACTCTTGTACTACCCATATCATCAATATTAATCAAGGTGAGTAGGGTATTACCTCCATCGAGAGGGCCCGATCCCGGTAAAAACATCGTGTCCCTTGTCTCCTGCTACCATCCGCCTAGACGCACAGCTCGGGACCCCCTACTCGAGATCCGCCGGTTTTGATAATCGACAGCGAGGTTTACACCCAAATTTGTTCAAGAACTCCATCCAGCTTCTGTGCACGGATCGCCGCTTTCTCGGCCCAGAGACTAGACCAAAGGATCCAGCCGCCGCCGCTGACTCCGCCAAAGGCACCACCACGGTGCCCAAGCAAGCCAGCCTTCACGGCCAAAGCACCTATGGCCTTTTGATGCTGGCATTTCTAAGCATAGAAATAACAAAACAACATAAAGCTTTACACATGCAAATACCACACCCACCTTATATATATGCTCGGGTGACATCCCACCACCGACCAGCCTAAAAACACGACTCAGACGGGCTCCTCATACCGGCCCTAAACGACTGGTCTGACCGAAAACCATAATATCTAGCCCAATCAGGGGCGGATATGGGGAGGTCCGGAGCACGTCACACGCCGGACTGCATGTGACGGACCCCGCCCTAAATTGCACCAAATATCCCTCCCGAGCTAGCCGATTCAATTATCAATCTCCTATTTTCCTTCCTCCTCGCCGCCCTCCCCAAGCTCTGTCACGCAGATCGAGCCGCTAGCACCCCCTCTCCCCAGCCCTCCCATATGTTCTCGCCCCAGCAGACATCATCACCGGCACGGACGCCACTACGGTATGTCCGGCAGCTCTCGGATTGCAACCTGCCCTTTATGTGTTCGATACATTGTCCGAACTGTTTATTACTATTATTTCATAGGCAAAACGATGGATTTGGATGGTTCGTCAGATGAGGAGTATGGACCGACAAAGCTTGGTGAAATGATTCAAAATGAGTTCTTCGATTCTTCGGATTCGGACGAAGAAGCCGAGATGATTATGATCATGAGCATCCAGCGGGAAATGGACGGGGAGGTGTGGAGCACATTCTCAACTTCAAGGGCTTGATCGAAGAGAGAAGTGTTCTGAACCGGGATAGGGTCTCTGGAGCACGGCTACTCTACAACTACTTTGCTCCCAGCCCAAATTTCCCTGATGAATCATGGTTCATCGACGGTCCGAATGCGCAAACCATTGTTCTTGCGCGTGGTGGAGGGAGTGGAGTCACACAATCCCTACTTCAAGTTCACCAGGGATTGTTGCGGACAACTATCATTCTCTGCTAAGTAGAAATGCACTATTGCCTTGAGAATTCTTGCCCTTTGTACCACTGCTCATGCCACTGCAGAGATGGTCCATCGGGGAGAGCACATGCCTGAAGATCACTGTCAAGTTTTCCCGCGCCATGGTGCAAGTATTTAGACCAGAGTATCTGAGAGAATCGAAAGTGTAGGATACCGAAATGTTGTTGGCTATTGGAGAGGCAAGAGGTTTTTCAGGTATGCTCGGTTCAATTGATTGCATGCATTGGCAACGAAAGAACGACCCCAAAGGTTTGCACGGGATGTACCAATGTCACACTAAAGAGGCCACCCTCACACTGGAAACAGTGGCATCAGATGACTTATGGATTTGGCATGCATTTTTTGGAATGTCTGGTTCTCACAACGACATCAATCTGCTTCTGCTATCTCCCATGTTCAGGATACTTTGTAATGGAAATCGCCGTAGTGCAACTGCATTGTCAACGGCCACGACTACAACATGGAGTACTATCTTGCCGATGTTATCTACCATCAAGGGCATGCTTAGAATACCATATCTGAACCCCAAGGCAACAAACGGCCACTTTTGCAACAACGCAATAGGCAGTTAGGAAGGATCTGATAGGGGCATTCAGAGTGCTCCAAGCTCGCTGAAGAATTGTTTGTGGAGCTGCAATGATGTGGGAATCAGAGACTTTATGGCAGCTAATGACATGTGTCATTTCACAATATGATCGTCAAGATGATTGTGAAGGTAGCCTCAAATCAATGATTTTGAGGTGCCTCAGAGAACAAATCCACTAGAACAACAAGATGCAGATCATCATAGGAATTTTCTCGCAGATGCATCGTAATCTTCGAGATCATTAGGTGCACGCACAGCTACTCTCTGATCTTGTGGAGCATATGTGGACCTACAATGGCAACCAAAGAACTAATGTTTGTGCACTTCAAATAAATTTTATGTTCGAACTATGTATTTTCCCTACCAACCTTGTTATTTATGTGTGACATTCACGGTATGATGGACGGCAAGGATTTTCATGAAATTGAGAGTTTGGAATCGAGGTGTGTCGCTGTTAAGGCATGACATGAGAGGATGTGCCCGTCGCTGTTGCCATGATAAAAGTAGGGGCTCTCCTTTGACCCCTTTACTTGTGCACAAAGCAACATGTGAGCCACGTACACGCACCACACTTAGCAGGGCAGAGGAGGGAAGCCGAAGAGAAGCCAAAGCACAAGACAACCAAGGCAACGCCAAGACCAGAAACACGAGAGGGCAAGAGGGAGAGGTAGACTCCCTCGGCAAGATCCTTGCCGAGGCAGCCTCCGCAACCCAGGCAAGAGCCTTGCCGGGGTAGACTGCCCGATGCCAGCGGAGCAAGCCACCCTTGAGCCCACGGTTTCCAACCCAACCAACCACATTGGAACCAAGGCTCGGGAGGCACCTCAGGTCGTGATGTCGATTGTCGGGACGATCGCGAACGCCACGGCAAGACTCCTTGTCGGGCCCCCTAAGAAGACCTTGCCGAGGGCATCGCCGAAGGCCACCGCCAGCCCGCCACCACCTAAGACTCCACTATCGCCCCAAGCAGCCGCTAGCTCAACCATTCGGCACGCACTGCTGGCGATGCACGGGCGGCCTCTACACCGACTTAGCAAGCACTGCAGGTGGCATGCGCCTTCACGGGCTCCAAAGACGGGCGCCACCCAAAGAGCCAGCCAATGTGGCGCAATGATGCTCTCATCAGCTCCGGACGCTGGTCGAGGCTAGGCGAGGCGGGCATACCGGGACGTGGCTTCCTGGCGTCCCCGATAAAGCAAGGGGGTACGTCGGCTTTGCACTAAATGCGTTTGTCCGACGGTCCCAGAGGATAAGCTTATCGACTGTAGACCTTTCCACCTCATGTGTGCCATTGTGGCAACCCCATTTGCCTATAAAAGGAGGCCCGAGGTGACCAGGAGAGGGATTCGGCTCTTTTGGGCAAGCTGCACCCCGTAGCTAGCTCAAGAACACAAGAACACTCAATACATCCACCAAAGCAGGACTAGGGTATTACGATCTTCACGGACCAACTCGGGTAAACGAATTGCGTGCTTCCCCGTCAGTGCCTGCTTTTGCACAACCTCACGCCCGCCGATCAGAGAAGGGATCCTGGACCCCATAGGTGCCGCTCCTCACCGGACATCTTTGGCGCGCTGTAGGGGGCATGGCCAGAGAATCTGTTCAGCAGCTTAGCCTAGCAGTTCTTCATCGCCATGGCTTCCCAAGAAGAGGACGTATCACGGTGATCGGCTTTGTTTGAGCCCAACGGCTGTGTGCTAAGGCGGGCGAGCGGTTGGCTGGTCGCAGACAGAACCCGAGCCGCGGCCCGCAACCACCAGCATCGCCCGGCGCCGAGCCTCGTGAGCGGGCGCTGTCAGGCGCCACCGACGGGCCGCACACCGCCAAACTAAAGACGGGCTGGGCCTCGCAGCGGCGCGCGGGCCTCCAGTGGTGTCGGCGTGCCACCTACGCGCGGCGAAAGAATCCTCAAGACGCTTATGCCGGGCGCCATAGCACGCTTCTTCCTGTGGTGTGCGCGACGAAGGCCACCATGCCGGTGACCTCGACACCGCCATGGAAGAGCCATGCATCATCTCGCTGGATGAAGGAGGCCAACATGCCCGCCGGGCGTCGGGTAAAATGGCACGCAGCCGCCGGGCCGCGGATAGAGCTCCTTCTAACGTGGTTAGAAGTCGCGCCGCCACGATCCACGCAGCTGCCACCACCCACGCCAGCAGGCTTTGCGCTGCAGCGCTACCTCGACTTCCTCCTACCACGGAGAAGCTCGACGTAATGGAGGGCCACCATCCGAGCCTCGCGCGCCGCCAACAAAGATGATCCGCGGATCGTGGGCCTCGCCGGTGTTCGCCGAGCCACCACGTACAGCGGTGGAAGGACCGGGGAGTTGCAGCCACAGGCACTTCCTCCCCGCCGCCAGCTTGCCGCTGGTGTTACCCGCCGTGACGACGCCAGGATAACATTTCCATAGCGTCGTCCGACCCACAGACTCACCGCGACCAGCGCCAAATTCTTCGGGAACGAACCCATGAAGACGCTCGAACCACCATAGAGCACCGACGCGATACACGCCACCAGTCGGACAAGCGGGCAGGACCCGCCATGGACCACCCAGCATCGGGGGGCTCCGGCAGCCTACCTTATGACATGGGTTGCCCAGCCTTTACCCATGAGCTGCGGCAGTTCCAGTGGCCATCCCACCGCACGTTCAAGCCCGACGTCAGCGAGAAGTACAATGGCAAGACCCATCCTTCAGAGTTCCTCAGCATCTACACCATCGCGATGCAAGTCACCGGGCGCTATGCATTTACAAGGTGCTTGCTAATCACATTCTCGCTGGCATCAAGCCCAACGTCATGTCTTGGTTGATGCACTTGCCAGCGGATTCCATTTCTTCTTGGTCAGATCTTTGCCATGTGCTCGTTGGTGCCTTCATAGGAGGCCACCAGGCTCATGGCCAGGCCACTGATTTGAATATCATTTCCCAGAAGGAAGGGGAAACCCTGCACAAGTACATACAGAGGTTCAGCCGGGTGCAGTACAACATCCCCGATGTCATCCCGCCGCCATGATTAACGTGTTCCATTAGAATGTGCGCAATCGCAAGATGCATGAAGAGCTGGCGATGAACAAGGTTAAGGATGTGGCCGAACTTTATGTTCTGGCCGATAGGTGCGCCTGGCTGAAGAGGGAAGGAAGTACCTCACGAGGACGCCGCGTGGAAACCGACTTATCGATGAAGACACCGCCGCTCGGGACGAAGAAGGACCGCGCCGCAACACGAAACGCAGGGGCAAGGTTGTGCTTGTCGCCGAGGGATCCGGCGACACCGGCGTTGCTAAGAAGGCTAAGGCATTTACCCCGGCAAGGAGATTGCCGGGTGCCCCACCCGCTGGCCTTGGCAGCCGACAAAGCCGAGGCTCCAACAAGCAAGATTGCAAGATCCACCGCACTCAAGGGCCACGACCTCCGTAATGCCGATGTGTCGAGGTGCTTGCCGAAAAGCAAAAGGCCAAGTATGAGAGGTGGGACAAGGACAATGGTCGATGGTGTCAAGGATCCGCAAGAAGCGCGGCGTGCCAAGGAGGCCGCCATGAAAGGATAACAAACAAGAGAGGCCCGCCTGTGGCCGCGACTAAGAAGCGGTGAAGACGACAATCATGACGTAGGACGACGAAGTCCGTGAGAAAGAGTTTCGTATAGGCACGGGCCATTTATGCTGATGGTGGTGCTCGCTGCACACTTCTCACCGCCACCAGCAAGGTAATGCTGGAGATCACAAAGAGCGAGCCATCGTTCGATGCTCAGAAGCCGCTGAAGTGGTCTAGCACGCCCATTATTTTTGACATCGAGGATTACCCTGATCGCACAATTGCGGTCGGGTGTTTGTCGTTGTTGCTTTCACCAATGATACACAACCTCAAGGTGAACAAGATGCTGGTTGACGGCGAGGCTGGTCTGAACTTAATCTCACCCGTTGTGATCAAAAGGCTGCAGATTGCTGACGGAGACCTCGAGGAGACGGGCACGTTTCAAGGGGTCAACCCGGGAAGGAGCCAGCCGAAGGGGAAGGTCACGTTGCAAGTGACATTTGGAGGCGAGTTGAACTATAGGACAGAGAGGAATGTCTTCGATGTAGCCGAGATCCCTTTGCCCTAGAATGGGATCCCCGGCCGCCCAGCACTAGCCAAGTTTATGGCGGCGGTGCATTACGCCTACAACACACTGAAGATGCGTGGGCCGATGACCATTGTCGGGTGTCAAACCGCGGATCTCGGTAGGGGGTCCCGAATCTGGCGCCTAGGCGGATGGTAACAGGAGACAAGGGACACGATGTTTTTACCAGTGTTCGGGCCTCTTGATGGAGGTAATACCCTACCCCCGCTTGATTAATATTGAGGATATGGGTAGTACAAGAGTAGATCTACCACGAGATCAAGGAGGCTAAACCTCAGAAGCTAGCCTATGGTATGATTATTGTTCGCCCCACGGACTAAAACCCTCCGGCTTATATAGACACCGGATAGGTTAGGGTTACACAGAGTCGGTTACAATGGTAGGAGATCTACATATCCAGATCGCCAAGCTTGCCTTCCACGCCAAGGAAAGTCCCGTCCGACACGGGACTAAGTCTTCAATCTTGTATCTTCATAGTCTTGGAGTCCGCCGATGATAGTTCGCTATCCGACACCCCTAGTCCAGACTCCCTCAGAGCCCCCGAACCAGGCTTCAATGACGCTAAGTCCGGCGCGATATTGTCTTCGCATTGCAAGGCGGATTCTCCTTCAATACTTCATAGAAGGTTTTAAACACTGTGATAGTGTCCGCTCGCAAAACAAGTTCCACATAACACGAGAGAGAATAATTTTGCACAGATCGCTGCCGACGATTCCGGGCGTGACATCACGCCACATGGCCAGGCCTTTATATGAATCTTTTTACTGCTCCACCTTAGCGCTTAGCGAGGCGTTTTCTTTAGCACGCCTTATCAAAGCATAGATCATGCCCCTTATTCCGGGATTCTCATCAATACGACATGGTAACCCATCCGCGCCATTGATTACGGCGCTTGGGGAGATAAACGAAGTTTTACCAGCTGGTGGGGATGCATAGCTCCGTCCGTCCATATAAGGGATAAGGATCCACCTTTTCACCCACGCCTTCTTCCTCCTTTGCTCATCCATTTCACGACACTCGAGCTCTAGCGCCTAAGTCCGCACATCCCACCTCAACCTTCCCTAATCATGTCAGAGCGGAGGTGTGGATGGCCTCCTCCGCCACGGAGGGGCACATCACAAGACCGCAGGAGGTCGGATATTTGTTCCGCGACGTCAGCACACAAAGCTGCCTGACGCGGCAGCTCATTCCAACCCCCTGTGCCCCATGAGAGGGTGGTATTCCCCCCACTTCCTCCACGGACCAGGTTTTCCACTTCACCCATTTGTCCGGGGCTCATGTTCTACTACGGCCTGACTTCCATGACCTGGCCCTAATTTCATCTTCAACATCTCGGCGTTATCGTCGTAAGTAGGCCTTCCACTACATCCAGCCCCACTCGCCTATGGCTCAAGATCTTCAACGCCAGCCAAGGTAGTGGGGCGTCATTGCCGGAGTGCGGAGGCGCCATGGTCGGCAAGATGGCCAAGGTCCTATGGCTCGAGGGCGCTTGTGGAGACAATAAAGGCTGGCAATCGGGTGGTTCTACATCACCGAGCCACGCGAATTTCAATGGGTGGCGCCCCGACCAGATCTGCTTCCCACACGGCTCTCGCCATGGAAAGAGACGGCCTGACGACGGGGAATTCGGACGAGCTATCCGGACTCCAAACATGCGTCCAAACCTGTGGACAAGAATCTCGTGCTTGTCGACGTAATCCGTGTGATGCTCATCCGCCGGATTCTCCCATGCCAACAACGAGCCTTTAATTTGTGGGAGTTCGATCCGCACAAAGCATCAATTCTGAGTCGGCTCTTCGACACTACGCACGTAAGATGCCCGAAGGTGTTGTTCATGGCGCTGAAGCCAAAGCATCCGCCAACAAAGATCGCGATACAGCTCGCAAGGCCAAGCCGGGCGAGGTGTTATTTTACCTTTACGGGGCTCTTTTTTCATAGATTGACTCTGTGGGATCTAAAACTCCCTAATCTTTTGACAGATCTGTCGAAGACGCCCGGACAGATTAACTGTCCTGGCCTTTTGCCGAAGACCCAGCCGACGCCTCGATTGACGGGAAGGTCTGGCCCCGCACTTCAAGTGGTGCCGAGAAGAAGGCCAAGAAGGAGGCCACGGAACTCAAGGAGCTCCTAACGCCAAAGCACGATTCGGCGAATCTTCTCCCGAGGACGAGGAGGAGGAAAAAGCTTCTCCCCCAGCGGGGGAGGAGAGGAAAAGGAAGGCCGCCACTGGGGAGGCCGGAAGGTCCAAGAAGGGAAGAATCCTTCCTCAGGACTTCTCCACCAATGTCGACGACGACGAGGAGGATTGGCCAACAAGGCCAAGCCCTCAAGCGAGATCGTAAGTGTCCGGACACCATGGCTTTTTATCATTGCATAGTGTTCTCTAATGTCAACAATCATGCAGCCCGCCTAAGGGCGAAGTTCGCCACTTCGCCGAGCGGGTCCCTCGAGTTCGGCCGGAAATGGAGAGTACTTCACTCCGACCGCCTCCTCACCACGCCATGCGACGGCGCGGTGGGGCCCCAAGGGGGCTTGGTCAAGAGGAGGTGGCGCAGAGGCGCCACAAGGCACGACCTCCCTGACTCCAGCGCGTGGGGGCAAGACCTCTGGGGTCTAAGCCCGACCCTTGTTCGATTTCCATGCCGAACCTTCAGCCGTCTCGAGTCCTGCAAGCGGTCCCTTCTTAAGAAGGAAGACGCCGTGTCCTCCGCCCAACCGAGGCACCGGATAGCTTATCGAGGCGCTTGCCTCCATCGAGGAGGAGCACCGATCTGTATGAGTGCGGTGATCCGGACAGCCACCGCCAAGAGCGGCCGACTGAAGTCTGTACTCAGCCTTCTAACAGCTTTGAGGTAAGTTTAGAATATATGAAAATATTACAAGATAGACAAGTAGTTCTGATGCTTAGTTCGGTGTTCGGAAAGAAAAGCCGACTAAGGATCTAAAAAGATAAACGCAGGAGTCTAACATAAGTATGTCAATATGGGAATGCAAAGCTGCTGGCCGACTCGGCCAAGACCGATCATGGAGGTCATCATGATTGAAGCAGAGCCTCGAGCGGTCCGAGAACGAGCTCGGCCAAGCCAAGAAGCAGCTCGAGGACAAGGAAGGTGAGTAGTACCTTATTAAAGAAATATCTTATAGAAAGGTTTCGCTGCAAAAATAACAGGAATAACATGGGTACCTGTAGGGCCACGAATGAGGTGGCGACTCAAGGAAGCGGTGTCCGTGGGTCGAAACAAAGCGGCCTAGTGAATGCACCGAGCGAGAGAAGGGGAGGCGAGCTGGCTACAGAGCGGCAAGAGCTCCAAGCCTCGTGGAAAACACGAGTTTGGAGCGTGACTCAAGACTCGAGAGTCCGAGCTCGCCGCCTTGAGAGCGCCTAAAGTCAAGCTAAGGCCGAGGCCCAAAAAGCCTCCAAGAAATTGAGTCGTTAAAGAAGATAGCGGAGGGTAAGGCATTCTTTATGCAAAGCAAGCATGTGAAAGTGAATTACCTATTACTTACCCAGATTCGAGCTCCAGAGCATTCGCAGACGGCCCCAGTAGTGTCTGATGTCACCGATTCTACCGAGCCAAGGAGGGAGCTCGACGGAAAGGTGTTCTCGTCTCAAGATGCCGAGGCCGGACATCCGTGCCCCGAGCGACCAGCCAAGAACTCGGTCGAGCTCCACAAGGTCGCCGAACAGGCCATGAAGGGCCTTATAGCGTGGCTGGGCCATTGGAAGCCATGCCTCGGGAGCTACTTCGCTTAGCATAGCCGGGCCGGTGGACGCCTGCCCACGGATTGAAGCCATTAAGCGCCTCCGGCTGCATTGAAGGTGTCCGTCGGGCCCTTGCCCATGCTAAAGTGCACCGGGCAAGCTGGATGCGAGAAGCTTGTAGACGGACGGGCCACCAAGGGCAAGGAGCATCGCACGCCCAAATGTACTATGAGGGCCTCCTAAGGGTGCCCATTAATAGCGGATGAGTGCTCCAAAGATGTAATTTTGAATAGGCTCGCACTTGTTATAATCAGACGCTGAAAACTTGTTCATATGCGCTTAAGCAACGCTTGTTAATTTAAAATATTACCTTCATGTAGCGCCTTTTATCAAATTTGAGAGATGGCAAGTCGTTGGTTTCAAACCCCATGCCACGAGTGTCGGGGTGTTCGGATAAACTTGAGCACTCTTGTTCCCATTCTTGGGTCCATCTAGGAGGCGCCAACACAACGTAACAAGGCAACCGGACTTATAATGCTTGAACACTCTCACTTAGCCATAGAATTCTATAATTTTAGATTTCGCGAAGCCCCTAGTATTCGAAGACCGAGTTCGGGCGCTATCCACGCCTTTGGCCGGACAACTCCGGCCTCGCCTAAGCGCATAAGTCTTTAGGGACCAAAAAACCTCTCGAACAGCGCATCGCTCGCCTATCATGACGGGTCAGTTTTAGCTTTCCCATCGAGGTGCTCGACCCAAATTTGAACTGGGGCACAATCGCAGTGGTTCTCCGCTACCTTAGCCGATATAATGGAACGTAAGGTACCAAAACACGGAGCCGCAAACCCAACTATTGACCCAAGACATGATTCGGAGCCGATTCATATAATGCTATAAGTTCGGGTGCCGACTTGTGAAAGTGTTCGGACTTATCACACCATAATTTTGGGATACTTAAGCCCCTCGGTGTATTGGCCGCACTAAAGTGTACGGGTGCAACATGTCATGAAATGAACATATATATAGATAAAGAAAAGAGTGCAATAATAAGCAAAGGCCGTATTGTTTATTCAAAATGTACTGCAATGAAAGCAGTAATGATACAAATAGTGCGATAAGCAAGGGATGGGACTATCTAACATGTCCTCTCCGTGGGTAAGTCTGGATGGTATGTAAAACAGTATAATGCTTGTAATAGAGACCACCTGAACATTCGACGAGCATTCTACTTCCCGGCTGTTCCATCGTGAGTTTGGTGATTCTAGTGCCGACCGACTTCCGAAAGACGGAGTCCCAAAGTAAGAAAAGGAAGAAAAGGAAAAGAAAAGAATGACACAATCGGAGCTCCTCAGTGCGGTCGAGCCGCATTCTTGGCGTACGTGGTCTTGCCCTCCCCATATGCCCATGGTATCTCCAAGGCGATAATTATGTACGCCGTAATACTAGCTTCGCAATTTCGCGAGGGCTGGGTTGGGGCCGGATTGCTACACGTGCTTGAATCGTACCAGCGGTCTTGTTGTAGGTTACCCGGGCGCGCTGATGTTGTTCGGACGCTTAGTGGCCGGACTCGAGAATTGCTGTGAGAGGCTGCTTTGTACCTCCGTCATGAGGGTCAGCTGTGCTCTCCGCTCGAGAGAGCGCTCGTGTTTCCATTGACCGTGATTACCCTCCGTGGCCTGGCATCTTGAGCTTAAGGTATGCGAAGTGCGGCACCGCATTGAACTTTGCAAATGCGGTTCGTCTGAGCAAGGCATGATAGCCGCCACGAATGGGACGATGTCAAAGATTAACTTTCGCCGAAGTTATCCGGGATCCAAGACCACTTCGAGTGTAATCGAGCCCGCATAACCGGCCTCTACACCCGGTATGACGCCTTTAAAGGTCGCTTTTGTGGGTTTAATCTTTGAGGGTCTATGCCCATTTTGCACATTGTATCCTCGATAAAGCAGGTTCAGATGCCGCCGCCCCATCAGACTCGTTAGGTGAAATCCACAATAATTGGGTCAAGAACCAATGCGCAAAACCGCCGTGACGAATGCTAGTGGAGGGTCCTTCGATCGAAGGTGATCGGGCAGAAGACCATGGGTTGAACTTTGGGGCGCTCTGCTCCATCGCATATACGCCCCTGTAGTGCACGCTCCGCCCCTTTTGGGTATGTGGGTTATGCGATATCATGTTCACCGTCCGCACTTGTGTGGGAAAACCCTTCGTCCTCTATTGGTAGCGGCGGCCGGGCCTCCTCATCGCTATGTAGCCCTTGTCATTGAGTTCGACACTTAACTTTCCTCGCTTGTTGAACACCCAACAATCCTCGCTGGTGTGATTATTGGTTTTTCGTGGCTATGTATCTCGCATGTTTATCGAGTATTCGGTCCAAGTTGGACGGCCCCGGTATTTCTTTTGAATGGCTTCTTCCGCCGACCAGGTTTAGAGCCTTTCAATCCGTGCATTGACGATCGATCTTCGCAGATATCGGCAGCACGCGCGCTTTGTTCTTGTGGCGACGCCGACCGCCATTGCTGTCCTGGTATCCGAATATCGTGATGTTTGGGCTGTTGTTGCTTCGAAGCTAGCTACTGTCCTCTCCCGCGACAAAAGCGGTCATGAGTGTTGTGAGGGCTGCCAGCGGATTTTGGCTTTTCCTGTCCTAGGTGCCGGGCAAGCCACTGTCATGATGTTATGTTTGAAGGCTGCAAGCGCCTCGTGATCCTGACAAATAACGATTTGATTTTTTCTTTGTTAGGAACCGGTCCGTAATTGTTCCGCCGATTCTTCGGCTGCTGAATTATGTAGCTAAGGTCATCGGCGTCTCGGTGGTCGCACATATGTGCCCTGAAGTTATCAAGGAATGCGGCTTTCCGTGTCCTCCCAACAACCAATTGATTCTGGCCGGCAAGCTATTGAGCCAATGCCGATCTGGTCCTTTAAGCTTGAGGGAGGTATTTGATGGCATGTAGATCATCACCAAGGCCATGTGGATATGGAGGAGATAGTCCTCATCCGCACCGCAGGATCTGTGGTACCATCGATGATTCGATGTTTACGGGTTTGAAACCCTCGTGGATTTGATGATCCATTACTTCATCTCGGTGAAGCATAGTGGTGTGCGGCGCCTCAGATGGGCTATATCACACGTAGCTCATATGAGCTTTGTTCATCGTGGTTCGCCCGCCGGTTTGTCAGATCCCGCGCGACGGTAATCATCCCTGCGCCGGTGGGCGCCACGCGATCCGTAGATCGATCTTGTATGTTTTGCCTTATCCTCCAATATATCTAGCAAGTCCGCGCTTCCCTGCTTTTGGTACTTTTTGAGCGGCGCGCCGGGTGTGGCTTGAGCGGAGGGCCGAGAGGCTTCGTCCGTTGCGGCCACGGGTGGCCGGTCCGCCATGTCGCAGCGGGTGACTTGGGTGCCTCCTCTCGACGAGGCAACGGCTCGCGCTTGGGGTAGCTTTTGAGGGGCTGCTCGAGTTCATACTTCTTCGCTGCAAGGACTTCAGTCCATCCGTCAACCAGCGTGTCTTGGTCATCTAAGTCGCTGTTGCTTTTTTCTTGAGGCTGCTTGTCGGGCTATAAGCTCCGCGTTTGAAACGCCTCCCGTCGATCCTCGTGCACGACAAATTCGCCAGTCGCCGAGGCTTGCCTCATCTTCGGAGGGAGGAGCATAATTATCGCCCTCGACCTTCTCTTTTCAAGACCGTCAGGCGGATTCTGCTTCTCCTCCTCCGTGCTAAGTCCCGCCGAGGGGTTGTCTTCGTGACTGTCCGGTGTTATTATCTCCGTGCCGAATCACCGCTTTTTGGTGGTGGTGAGATAGAGCGCACCACCGACGCCGGCGCTTTGCTGTTTTTTGAGGGGTCATCCTCCGCTGTTCCATCGCTGCTCCCATCTTTTGGGATATCCACCATGTATATGTCGATGACGAGGTGGCCTTCCAAAGGCCGCCTGTAGGCGCTGGTCTTGGTCGCCTCCGCATCGCCGCCCATACCGCCGATGCCTTTGGAGTCGAAGTCGAGCATGTCGGTTAAATCATCGAAGGCGCTACAAAGTGGGTGGTGGTGGGAGTTGAATTTTTTGTCGTCTGTATCCCAACCTTCCCGTCCGTAGTCCGCGTGGCTCTCCGGATAAAGAGAGACTTTAGTGAATTCAGATGTCGCCAAAGGGCGAAAAGCCGAAGATGTCCGTGGCAAGTGAACTCCATGACCGGGCGCCCAATCGGATTCGATTGGCAGGGGCGCGGAGGGGCTCGGAGTCCGAAGAGGAGTCCGCACCCGGAGCCGAGGTCTTCGCAGCGATAGGATGGAGTTCGCCCAATCGCCAGAGAGATTGTGGCCCCGAGGCGTGTGTCCAACCACTCGCCCTCGATCGGGGAATCCCGCCCGGATTAAGGGTCGAGCGGATGTCAGGCGCGGCTCCACGGCAATCGCTTCGCCGCAGAAGCTAGATCATGCCCATCGAGACAAGGCGGGCACGCTGGCACGGATCGAATCCGTCAAGATCAAGTCTCCGCGATATCGCCCAGATAGTTCAAACTTCCAAATCTGACTCGATGGCTATGGGCGAAGCTTTCGATCTCGCTTCCCGATGGCTGCTTAATTGCCCGCAGCGGTAAAGCCGCCGAATATTTAAGATCTGTCCGGGAGAAAAGTCTCACCGGACCGCTGTTGTTGATGATCGGCGAGCCATCGGGCCTATCGGTGACGCATACATAGGAACTCAATGGAAGCACCAATGTCGTGTCAAACCGCGGATCTCGGTAGGGGGTCCCGAATCGTGCGCCTAGGCGGATGGTAACAGAGACAAGGGACACGATGTTTTTACCTGTGTTCGTGCCCTCTCGATGGAGGTAATACCCTACCCCGCTTGATTAATATTGATGATATGGGTAGTACAAGAGTAGATCTACCACGAGATCAAGGAGGCTAAACCCTAGAAGCTAGCCTATGGTATGATTGTTGTTCGCCCTACGGACTAAAACTCTCCGCTTATATAGACACCGGATAGGTTAGGGTTACGTAGTCGGTTACAATGGAAGGAGATCTACATATCCCAGACGCTAAGCTTGCCTTCCACGCCAAGGAAAGTCCCATCCGGACACGGACGTAAGTCTTCAATCTTGTATCTTCATAGTCTTGAGTTTTGGCCGTGATGATAGTTCGCTATCCCATTACACCCCCTAGTCCAGACTCCTCAACCATCACTGCCGCTCCCTGCGACAAGAAGGATGCGCTGATCTGCGCCGACCTACTCTAGAAGGCCAAAAAGGCGCCGGC
>JAHIAM010001187.1:0-54342 GCA_021605205.1 Aegilops longissima | reverse complement strand
TAGTCTGTGAAGCGGGCCGAATCGCCAAAATCATGGTGTTGATGCATCAACACGTAAACGCGCACTTCGGCTTCGGCCAATCGTGGAAATCACTCCTGACCCCAAAATAGTGAGTAAGTCCGTACGAACGGGCCGAATTCGGCCAAAATTATGAAAAGTTGATGACCGACACGTGAACGCACTCGGTTCGCTTAATCGTGGAAATCACCCGACCCCAAAACAGTGAGTAATTGTCTAACGGAACGGGCTGAATCGCCAAAACTGCAAGTGTTGATGACCAACACGTAAACGCACCCTGGGTTCGCCAATTGTGGAAATCACCCGGACCCCAAACAGTGAGTATAGTCCACTACACGGTCCGTAATCGCAAACTCTGCGAGTGTTGATGACCGACACGTGAACGCACCTCGGGTTCGCCAATCGGAAATCACCCGGACCCCAAACAGTGAGTAATAGTCCATGAAACGGCCGTAATCGCCAAACTGCAAGTTGATGACCGACACGAGCAGCACCTCGAGATTCGCCAATTGTGGAAATCACCCGGACCCCAAACGTGGGAGTAATAGTCCACTTAACGGTCCAGGATCGCCAAAATCACGAAAGTGTTGATGACCGACACGTAAACGCACTTGGTTCAATTAATCAGGAAATCACCACAGACCCCAAAACAGTGAGTAATAGTCCATCAACGGGTTAGAACCGGTCAAACATCGTTGTTGATGACCGACACGAAAACGCACTTCGGTTCGGCTAATCGTGGAAATCACCGACCCCAAAACATTGAGTAATAGTCCATGAATCGCCGAATCGCCAAACTGGCGAAGTGTTGATGACCGACACTTAATTGCACCCTGGGGTTCGAGAACCATGGAAATCGCTTCGGACCCAAAACGGTGAGTACAGTCCACGAAACGGGTCGAATTGGCCAAAGTTGTGAGTGTTGATGACGACATGTAAACGCACTGGTTCATCAATCATGGAAATCACCTACGACCAAAAACTGTGAGCAATAGTCCACGAAACGAGGCGTAATCGCAATAATCGCGAAAGTGTTTATGACCAACACGTAAACGCACCTGGTTCGGCTAATCGTGGAAATCACCCGGACCCCAAAATAGTGAGTATAGTTCACGAGCGGGCCGAATCGCCAAAATCAGCGGGTGTTGATGACCATCACACGAACGCACCTCGGGTTCACAATCGTGGAAATTACCCGGACCCCAAAATAGTGAGTATAGTCCATTTAAACGGGCCAGAATCGCCAAAACCGCGAACAAAAGTTGATGACCCACACGGAACGCACTCGGGTTCGCCAACGTGGAAATCACCCGGACCCCAAAACAGTGAGTAATAGTCCATGAAACGCTTCAATCGCCAAAACCACGAAGTGTTGATGACCCACACGAACGCACTCAGGGTTCGCCAATCGTGGAAATCACCGACCCCAAAATAGCGAGTAATAGTCCATGAACGGCTGTAATCGCCAAAACCGCGGTGTTGATGACCGACACGTAAACGCACCTAGGGTTCGCCAATTGTGGAAGTCACCACGGACCCCAAAAACAGTGAGGTTACAGTCCACGAACGGTCCTGTAATCGCCAAAACCGCGGGTTGTTGATCCGACCGGCGAACGCACTTCGTGGTTCGGCCAATCAGGAACTTCATCCGGACCCCAAAACATTGGAGTAATAGTCCATGAACGGCCAGAATCAAAAAAATCTGCGGAAAGCTGATGACCGGTACGTAAAAGCACCTCCAGATTCGCCAATCATGGAAATCACCGGACCCCAAAACAGTGAGTATTAGTCCACGAAACGGCTTCAGAATCGCCAAAAACCGGGCGAAAGTAAGCGATCACCGACACTTAAACGCACTCGGGTTCGTTAATTGTGGAAATTACCCGCATCGAGAAACAGTGGGAGGTTATCCACGTAACGGTGTTTAATTCGGCACAATCATGCAAAAGTTTATGACCAACACGTAAATGCACCACGCGGGTTCGCCAATCGTGGAAATCACCCGGGACCCCAAAATAGTGAGTAATAGTTCACGTAAACGGGCCGGAATCGCCAAATCTGTTATTGTTGATGACCGACACGTAAACGCACTCGCCGTTCGCTAATCGCGGAAATCAGTCTCGGACCCCAAAATAGTGAGTAATATGCCTCAACCGCCCAAACTTAGAGCTTATGGCCAACGGTTTGACAGAGTTGATCTTGCTCGTTGTGGATATCTTGGAGTATATTGCCACCAGCCGCCCGGTTTAATGTGTGAATACACCGGTAGCATTGATGATCCATCGCGCATGTAAGAATCCAACTCACGATGACGAGGTCACTAAGCTGTAAAGAGAATTCGAATGAGCCGTAACGCTCGCACGAAGTCGGTTCGCCCTTCGCCACCAACAAACCTCCGTGGTAAACCAAATTTCTTCTCCTTACCGACGCTTACCAGATATGTTTATGACTGATTCGCCTCATATTACAGTGGTGACGATCCGCTTTGGAGCAAGAAGTATATCAGGAAAAAGCGTATAAGGACAAACCGAGTCGGCCTAAACGAGGGTTAACAAAAACCTGCTCAAAAGAGGAAACCACGCCTCTCCTCCGATCCCGCCGATGATGATGATGTGGGTAATCCGGATCTTGAAGCTGACCTTGATTCCTCGGTTTACTATTTATGCAACTTATTGATGATACAATTTGTCGATGACGGCAAGCCAGCCGATGATGTAGAGGTAATCATTCTTTCTCCCGATTCAAGCCTTCGCTTCACAAAAATCCGTCAGCAAACCGCAGTTAAATTTTCCCATCCTCTTGCTTACTTGATCCCAACTTCTTATGAAGACTCATCGACGAGGTGCGCCCACAACCCGACACACCGCCGTAGTAACTTCACGGTTTCATCAATACCGGTTCGAGACGCCGATCCGAGGTCTCTAACTTGTTTGCCATACTTATCCTAAAGCGGCTGTTTCGCCAACCGCCAATCCATCCGACTGACATTATCGTCACTGCGACTCATCTTCCGGGAATCAACTAGTACTCAGCAGCCTCCGCCAAAACCGTATCAGTGAGTTTCTATCCACCTTTTTTAGCTGTTATTTATCATAGCCTTGAATGCATATTAACTTTAGCCTTGTTACTTTTTTCAGTTAAACCGAGGCCGAGCAAAAGGCTCGCCGAGGGAGCATACCGACGAAGATGCCGCCCCGAACACCATTCCGTATGCCACGAACCATTCATGAAGAAATTGTTAATAATCCCTAGAAGATGAGATCGTCATTCCCAAGCGAAGCTCATAACCTTCCTCCGATCCATCGGTTCAGCAAGCCCCAATTTTGTTGAAAGACCATCTTCCTCGTAACTCCGCCAAGAAACCGCCGAACTGTTCAAACCGACGACTCTAAAGATGATGAAGTCGTAATTACTGGTGTAGGTCATACCGAACTGGCCGCCTTCGCTTAGAAGCATAGTGCTAAAGAGGAGCTTTCTCCTTAGACAAAGGTAAATGGATGTTGATGTGGCAACGATTCGCTTCTTGGTGCCTGCACCTTTACTCGTTATCTAAACCGACTACACACTAGTCGTGATTATGAAGCCAATCTTGTGAAGATGATGAAAGATAAACTTGAGGTAATTTCCATGCTTTTGTCCTTGTTGCTCACCATCATAGCCCCTAAGGGTCGGTTTAACTTTGCATAATTGAATCGACACTTGCAATCATCATATAATAACACCGAACTATCATTTAGCACAAATAGCCATTAGCCCCAAGTGCCAAGTTGAATACTTGTATTGAGCTTGGGACTTTGATAATGAATTGATAGTGGAGATCAAATAAGCATTAGCCCCCAAGTATAAAGTGCCTAACTTGTTATGTGCTTGGTACTTCCTCTGCTTAAACCGTAAAATTATCGGTCTATGTGCTGAATCAAGGTCAAAGAAACTCAAATTGCCGATTCAAGAAAATTTGAAGTCCCAACAAAGTAAACTTCAAAGCCAAAGAGGAACGACCGGTGCTCGAAAGCGTATGGAACAGCTTAAAGGAAAGCTTTAAGAAGGAGCAGGCTGATCACAAAGAAAAGGCCGCTTAACCAAGAAGGTTGAAAACGCCGTCCGCTTCTTAAACCGACAACCGATGAACTGACCGGGCGTGAAGTTTGGCTGCGCACGCTATGACCGCAGCCATCTTTGGTAAGTTTCGTGACTTGAAAAACTTGATTCTTGTAATGCAGCTTGGTCTAAAATCTTCGATTGTTTTACGTGCACTCGTGATCCGCCACCGATCGACGCGGGCGCATCGAAGCCGAAAGCCGCCTATACCTTAGTTGAACAATCGTATACAAAGCGCACAACGGATTATTATCGCTGCTTCACGTAATGATCCGCACCCACACCGATTCATGAGACGCTATAAAGCTGTCAATGCTTCCCGCCTGGTTGAAGAATTGAAAAGATCTGCCGTCAACCGAGCTATTAACGCTTTAATCCGGCCAAGGCGGTGCTCGATTTTGACCTCTGAAGCAGCCCAAGGCTATCCCAAGATGAAAGAAGATGGCTCAATTTGATGAAGAAGAACCGAGAAGATAAACCGGCAAGACCGCCCGCCAATTGGTGGAAGAGGCTAACTTGTCCCATTATCGCCTCATTACAATGATCGTAACAAAAGGGTCACCGCAATCCCCAAGCGAGAACTTAATTCTCCAACCGTAAGCACACCTATGCCTCGATATTGAACCGCTTCACCATACATGAGGAAGCCGCCTTCAAGCATTAATGGGGATCGACCGACCATCGCTGATTTCCAATTACCGGTAGGGAGGAAGATGCCAAGCGGCGCAGACTATCCAGAGCCATCAAACCGGATGGCACACAAAGCGTAATCTCGATTAGTTTGATCTAGCTTCGCTTTGATACTTTGCCAAAAACAATCCAGCTTGATTCGGGCACTTTGTTGCCTTGTAATAGGATAGACTGCACTTTTTATGCTTCATGAGATGCCATCGCACATCAGCCCCGATCCTTTGAAACCATTATTATCCACTTATGTTTTTCGTAGCCACAAAATTCTCGATGAATCCGCAGATACCGGCCATCCGGTTTAAAATCTTGATGTGGGCTAAAAGACACCAAAGATAAAAACTCCATATAAAGGGCATGAAAGAGCTGTTCATAGCTATCAAGCGGAGTTGAAACAACTTAAACCGCTATGGGAGAAGCGTGTTCTGTAGAGAACCCTGCCATAATGTAAACCAAAATTGAGCAACATGTGGTTACTTGTTAAAAAGATAGAAAATTTGAGCACAAAAATCAAACCGAGTCTGTGATCTCATCGCTTGAAAGGGATTGTCGTGTTCGCCAATATCCGCTATGTTGAACCGGCACAAATACCATAGTGCAAAAGAAAACAAAGACAACGTATCAAGTCAAAAAATAGCAAAATCAAGAATAAACTCGTTAGGTTCATCGATGAACCTTTCGCAAAAATAGCTCTTAAGCTTGGTCATATGGAATTACCATGGTCGACGCAACCAAGCCTCCGGCAAGCGAATATGGTCAACCAGACCCCAAAATGACGCTGCTACCGCCAAGTGGCATTGCGATGGTTCGGTTCACCAAAGCCCTAAATGACTCTAGGCCCGGAGGCCTAAGTGGCGTGACCGTTCAGATGTGACCGTGTCCCCAAATGATTCTAATGGCTTTCACGCCAAGTGGCATTGCATTGGTTCGGACGCGAATGAGCCTCAAGTGACCTTACAGCTATGTTCTCTTGGCTCTAATACCACTATGTTTGAACAGGAGCTGCCGATCTTATTAAGACGCAAAAGGGTAAACCGGCCACTTGAGAACAGCCCCGTAACCACACATAATATAAAAGACAATGTGATACCCCGCTTTAGCCGAGGATCCGTTTATTCATATATACATTGTCATGATATGTACATAAGCAGAGCCCATGGCTCAAGTATAGTAAGGTCAAGATGAGCTATATCCAGTGTACTGGGCTTCTGCCTCCCTGCCCCGATCCGCCCGAAGCCAGTGTTTCGAACGCCTATTAGATAGTACGAACTGCTGTGTAGATTCTGCTAACTACAAAAGGTCCTTCCTAAGGCGGAGACAATTTATGCATCTCGGTTTGATCTTGAATAAGTCGGCACCAAATCTCCTCTGAAAGGTTCGTCCTGATCCGCGATCGTGGTATCGACGGAGATCCCGTTGGTAAATCGCAGAACGGCAATGCATGTCTCGCTTTCATCCAGCCGGTTCAGAGCGCCCTGTCGAGAAGTTTCGCTGTCCGCTTCAACATATGCCGCAACACGGGCTTAATCATGACGATATCATCGGGAAGAACTGCCTCCGCCCCATAAACCATAAAGAAAGGCGATATCCAGCTTGATCGGTTTATGCTATTGATACTCCATAGCACGTAGGGTAGTTCCTCGACTCAACAACCGGGCGTCACAAAGGAACCGTAAGCCGGGTTTAATACCTCTCGTAATCTCTTGATTAGCTCTTTTCGCTTGCCCATTGATTGTGGGTGCATGATGAAACATCAAGGCAATATGTTCTCGTCAGAATTCCTTCATGGCACCCTTGGATAGATTGGTACCATTGTCTGTGATGATACTGTGTGGAAAACCAAACCGAAAATCACTTCTTGATGAACTGAATCAAGGTGGCCGTGATCACACCGCTAACGGTTCTCGCTTTACCCACTTGGTAAACTTATCAACCGCCACCAAAGAGGGTGGGTCTTTCATCTTGGACCTCTTGAAAGGCCCAACCATATCTAGCCCCCAAAGTTGCAAACGGCCAAGTAATTGGAATCATCCTCAATTTTGAGCTGGAACATGAGCTGCCTTGAAAACTTTGACAACCATCACACCTTGACCAGATCCTCCGCACGCAAGTGCAACACCAATAGAAACCGTGGACGGAAAGCTTTGCACTAAAGATTTTGAACCGGCGTGATGACCACAATCTCCTTCATGGATCTCTCGTAATATTTCACGGCCTTCCTCAGAGAGACACACACCGCTGAAATGCTCCCTGCCACACCGCGATGATGTAGCTCACCATTTTCAATTAATATGGACTTAGACCGCTTGACGATTTGTCCGACAAGGTCTCATCCTTCGCAACTCGCCCGGTTCATGTGTCACGCGATAAGGAAGTGTCCAATCCGGATGATATGCAACGCCGCCACCAACTGGCCGGATCTGAATCGCCAAATTGCTTGGCTCGGTGGTTGAACCGATGGTTTGTGAAGCACATCAAGGAACACATTAGGTGGCACCGCGCTACGCTAGAACCGAGCCGCTTAAAGCGCCCGCCGCTTCGTTCTTTGCCGGTCCACGGGTCCACCGATACCCTTTGAAGTGACTCGCAACCATGTTCATTATCATGTAAGCCGCCATGAGCGGATCTCTCGAATCCCATGTACCGATTAATTTGTTGCGCTACCAAATCAGAATCGCCAAGGCACTTAACCCGCTTAAGTTCATCTTTAGCCATCCGGAGACCATGGAGCAAGGCCTCGACTCGCTGCATTGTTAGTACAAGGGAACATTAATCGGAGGACATAACAAAACTTATCACCTTATGGGAAGTTAATATAACTCCAGCCCCGAAGCCTTCCAATTGACGTGATCCGTCAAAATGAATGGTCCAATACGTGTTGTCCGTTTTTTCTGATTTGAAGCTCGGCCCAATCATTAATGAAGTCCACCAACGCCTCGAGACTTGATTACGTGGCGAGGCACATATTTTAAACCGCGGCGGCTAAGCTCGATGGCCCACTTGGCAATGCGACCGCTGTTTCCTTGTTTGGATAATGTCCCCAAAGGAGCAGTAATCACCACCGTGATATGGTGCCTAGGAAGTACCGCTCAACTTCCGACTTGCCATAAAAACTCCATATACCAGCTTCCGCCAATGCGGTACCGCTGTTTGACTCGGCGAGCACCTCATCGATAATAAACCGACGCTGAACCGGTAATCTTTACCGCCTTCTTCCTTTTCCACCACAATGGCTACGCCGACACACACAGATTAGCAGCAACATATAGCAGCAAAGTCCTTTCAATGGGAGCGGCGAGTACGGGCGGATTGGCCAATCGTCGCTTTAGGTCCTCCAATGCTTGATCCGCCGCGAACTCCATAAACCGACCGCTTCTTCAACACCGATACAAAGGAATTGCCTTCTCCAAGGCGTGCTAATAAACCGACTCAGCAGCAATCCGCCTGCCGACGCTGGACGCCGTTGATGCACTTCTCGTTTAGCTGTGGAGGTGATCGCGGTGATCTTGTCCGATTAGCCTTCTATCCCTCCGTTGATACCGTAAAACCAACAACTTGCCACGGAACACCAAAAACGCACTTATCCGGATTAAGCATCATTTTATACGCCCCGAGATTATCAAAGGTCTCCTTCAAGTCAGCCACCAAGGTCTCTTTTCTTCCGGACTGACCACAATATCATCCACATAGGCATGCACATTGCGCCAATTTGCTTGTGGAGGCAATTTTGCACACACCGCTGATAAGTTGCTCGGCAATTTTGAGCCCAAAAGGCATGGACACATAATGTAAGGCTCCAAAGGGAGTAATGAACGCCGCCTTCTCCGGTCCTTCATCGCTATTTTGATCCGATGATAACCGAGTATGCATCCGTAAAAACATAACGCCGCGAACCCCAGTAGCATCAATGATTTGATCAATACGGGAGGGCAAAGGATCCCGCAGGCGCTTTTATTCAAATCGGTAATCCACATTATATAAGCGCCGTTTTTTAAGAACGAGCATCGGATTAGCAAGCCATTCGATGAAAACTTATGATGAAACCAGCCGCTAAAAGCCTGGCCACTTCTTTCTCCAATAGCCTTTCTTTCTCCTCGTTGAACCGACGGAGGTACTGCTTTCACCGTTTATACTTAGGATCCACATTGTGTGCTCACGAGTTCCTCGCACACCGTGCATGTCGAGGGTTTCATGCAAAGATGTCCCGATTTCACGGATGAACTCGGCGAGCGCTTTCTATTTTGGATCCAAATTGGCACCGATGTCGAATCGCTGACGGATCACCGCCACTTAAATCCACCAGCTTTGGTTTCGCAATGACGAAATTTTAAAGTGGATCGTGTTCCGTAGTAGGCTTCTTCAAGGGGTCATCCATCCATCACATTATCCTTGTAGTATTTAAGCTCTTCGCACAAACCGATTCCGCATAAGCCGCGCTCTTCTTCACTCCAAAGCGATCTCTGGGCTTCGCGGAACCGTGATGGTTCCTTTATAACCCGAGATCTTGAGTTGCAAATATACATAACAAGGCTGCCATGAATTTGGTATAAGTTGGTCGTCAAACAAAGCATGATAACGGACTTTGAATTTTCACCACCTCAAACGTTAGCTTCCGGGACCGAGTCATAATCATCTCCGGCTACTTCCAATGTTATCTTGCCCCGGTAAGCAGACGGCTCGGCACTACGCCATGAAAACCGGTTGACGATCGCAGCATCTTTATCCTTGAGTCCCATCCGCCTAAAGGTCTCATAATATAAGATGTTGATACCGCTGCCCCGCCCATGAGTACCTTTAGTGAATTTATAGCTCTCCTACCCGAGGGGCCACCACTAAAGCCAATCGACCCAAGTTATCCACCGGGGTGATCTTCTACTCCATGTGATTGGTCGCCTGACCACCGTGAGGTACCGGGTACCTGGTTCAACATTATTAACCGCCTTCTTCCGGATTTTCTGATTCGCTGTTCAAACTAGTGGTAAATACATGATACCACCACCATTTAACCGCTTTGGATGACTCGTAACCCGATTGCCGCCGCCACGATTCCGATTTCGATTATGCCGATTGTTATGGCTGCTCGATTACCGTTGAATCTCGAACCGGGTTCCTTCACTGCTGTTCGCCCAGATCCGTAACCGCCTCGGATTATGATCATACCGGCGCCGAGTTCTTGAACTCGCATGATGTAAACAATTTTCCATAGATGGTTCGCCGTTCCTCTATGGTTCCGCTTTGGGCGTACGGTTTAACAAAATATTCGCGACGCCCGTTGGGATCGGCCCACCTCATGCCTTCGTCCATTGTCGACCGGTTCGCACACCGGTATTGGCTACAAAATCTGTGCCACCATCCGCCTTTGGCGCTGCCACCGCCGCTCCTCGAGTGATACGGCCGACCTTTGAAATTGCCGTTTCTTTCCCTTCCCCGCCTTTTCATCATCGACACGGGATCCTTGGTACTATCAGAGTAAGATACTTTACTAAAGCGCCATGAGAGTCCCCATATCGTGCAAGGCGCTCATTCGTCTCCAATTTCAACTTCGTGAGGCCCAAACCGACAATTTCCTTCTAATGTCACCACCGCAGATCGCAAGCATACGATCGATGAATGCAAGATTTACACGCTGCCCCAATGAGTGGTCGATTCTCCTTCCGCTCGACACAAAGCGGTCAAATCCACGATTGACATAGGCTGCTCACATGTGTCCTTGAAATTATTGATAAACCGAGCTCAGAATCGGGCCCATGAACCGATGGTATTGGTGGCAGGCTTTTCAACCAAGTGCGCGGCTGTTCTCAAGCATCATGGTGAAATACTTTGCACAAGCATCCTCATCCACGCCAAGCATCTCCATAGCCATCTCATAGCTTTCCACCCACGCCCCGGGTTGATCCGGTAATTCGCACCTTTGCCGCCCTTGAAATCTTAGAAGGCGACATTGCAAAGAAGTCGATAAGGCACGGTACCCCAAAGCACCGGAAGTAAGCCCGGTTCAACCGTGGTGGTTTGACGAATCGGGCGATGCGGATTGAGTTGATGCCGCGCCGCTAACCGCTTCTTCGCAAGAGACAGCCCGTCCACCAATTTCGGGCATCGGGAGCCGGATTACCATCACGAGGTGCACCACGGTATATCGACTCGCCTGTTCTTCAATGTGTCTGCTATAACTCCGGATGGACGGGGAGGAATGAATCCGATCGCTATACGAATATGTCTTCCGCCGGGCTAGCGCCGCCCCGAGGAGCTTCTGACCCGACGCTGCCTTTACCGCTCAATTTAATCCCCTCAACCGATAGCTTCCAAACGCGCTACCGCAGCGTTAGAACAAAATTATCCAGCGGTTGGAATAATGATCCGGTGGTGGTTATAATCCGGCTCGATCACGACGGCGATCCACCACGCTATTGAACCGGCCGCTCCGGTTCCCGGCGCCGCTGTCGCATCATAAAGTTGACGCACCGCCCAGAGTGTTGAAAGATCTCTCCTCGAAGACCGACGGCAAAGTAGACCGACATTTTCCTCTCATTTTCGCGGTTGCCTCGATCTAGCATGAGTTTATAAGTTATGATCGGCAGCAGTTCGCTCGGGCGCCATCCCCGCCTCCTCACCGCCAACCGCTTAGCTGGTCAATTTGTTCTTTCACCTGGATTTCCGTGATTATGAGCATCCCGATCCGCCGGATTATCCGCCATGAGTGCAGCCAATGCACCAAATAGATCGAGATAAAACGTGGGCAAAGGAAGCGCATTTGAGCTCTCCTCGCCCGGCAGCCGCTGAACCGGGATCATTGCTGCAGCCGCTGATGAATTAGGTGTCGCCTGGTACCGCCATAAAGACGCCGAATTATTAGGCAGATCGGAGGGTCCCATCGGGCCGCCGGAACAGCCCCGATCTGTCCATCATGCACTTGATATAAGGACTCGTTTCGCCAGTTGATGATTCATCGCCGGAGTAGACGACGGTTTCACCACCATCCACCGGCCCGCCTCGTAATCTCCTCCGTGGATGACTCCCACAAAGGCACGCTTCGCGATCGCTTAACTCCGCAGATCGCGAGACGCCGCTCGATGAGGTCGGTGCGTATGTCCACCAGGCTCGGTTCACCACTTGCTGGCGAAGACGTAGGCGCCACCAAAGGGGACCCTGCACCAGACCAATTGAGCCGCCGGGCCCCAAAGGACCCCAAAGCGGTGAGTAATAGTCCACTAAACGGGTCGAATTGGCCAAAGTTGTGAGTGTTGACGACGGACATGTAAATGCACCTCGGGTTCATCCATCATGGAAATCACCCGCATCAAAAACTGTGAGCAATAGTCCACGAAACGAGGCAGAATCGGCAATAACTGCGAGTGTTTATGACCAACACGTAAACGCACCCCGGGGTTCGTCAATCGTGGAAATCACTCCGGGACCCCAAAATAGTGAGTAATAGTCCACGAAGCGGGCCAGAATCGGCCAAAACTGCGGGTGTTGATGACCAACACGTAAACGCACCCCGGGGTTCGTCAATCGTGGAAATCACTCCGGGACCCCAAAATAGTGAGTAATAGTCCATGAAACGGGCCGGAATCGGCCAAAACTGCGAGTGTTGATGACCGACACGTGAACGCACCTCGGGGTTCGTCAATCGTGGAAATCACTTCGGGACCCCAAAACAGTGAGTAATTGTGCATGAAACGGGCCAGAATCGGCCAAAACTGCAAGTGTTGATGACCGACATGTAAACGCACCCTGGGGTTCATCAATTGTGGAAGTCACTCCGGGACCCCAAAACAGTGAGTAATAGTCCACGATACGGTCCAGAATCGGCTAAAACTGTGGGTGTTGTTGACCGACACGTAAAAGCACCCCGGGATTCGTCAATCATGGAAATCACTCCGAGACCCCAAAACAGTGAGTAATAGTCCACGAAACGGGCCAGGATCGGCCAAAACTATGAGTGTTGATGACCGACACTTAAACGCACCCCGGGGTTCGTCAATTGTGGAAATCACTGCAGGACCCCAAAACAGTGAGTAATAGTCCACGAAACGGGTTAGAACCGGTCAAAACTGCGGTTGTTGATGACCGATACTTAATTGCACCTTGGAATTCGAGAACTATGGAAATCGCTTCGGGACCCCAAAACGGTGAGTAATAGTCCACGAAACGGGTCAGAATTGGCCAAAGGTGTGAGTGTTGACGACGGACATGTAAACGCACCTCGGGGTTCATCAATCATGGAAATCACTCCGGTACCGAAAAACTGTGAGCAATAGTCCAAGAAACGAGGCAGAATCGGCAATAACTGCGAGTGTTTATGACCAACACGTAAATGCACCCCGGGGTTTGTCTATCGTGGAAATCATTCCGGGACCCCAAAACAGTGAGTAATAGTCCACGAAACTGGCCGGAATCGGCCAAAACTGTAATTGTTGATGACCGACACGTAAATGCACCCCGGGGTTCGTCAATCGTGGAAATCAGTCTGGGACCCCAAAACAGTGAGTAATAATCCACGAAACGGGCTAGAATCGGCCAAAACTGCGGGTGTTGATGACCAACACGTAAACGCACCCCGGGATTCGTCGATCGTGGAAATCACTCCGGGACCCCAAAACAGTGAGTAATAGTCCATGAAACGGGCCAGAATCGGCCAAAACTGCGGGTGTTGATGACCGACACGTAAACGCACCCTGGGGTTCATCAATCGTGGAAGTCACTCCGGGACCCCAAAACAGTGAGTAATAGTCCACGATACGGTCCAGAATCGGCTAAAACTGCGGGTGTTGATGACCGACACGCATTACGCACCGGGTTCGTCAATCATGGAAATCACTCCGGGACCCCAAAACAGTGAGTAATAGTCCATGAAACGGGCCAGAATCAGCCAAAACTGCGGGTGTTCATGACCGACACGTAAAAGCACCCCGGGATTCGTCAATCGTGGAAATCACTCCGAGACCCCAAAACAGTGAGTAATAGTCCATGAAACGGGCCAGGATCGGCCAAAACTGCGAGTGTTGATGACCGACACTTAAACGCACCCCGAGGTTCGTTAATTGTGGAAATCACTGCAGGACCCCAAAACAGTGAGTAATAGTCCACGAAACGGGTTAGAACCGGTCAAAACTGCGGTTGTTGATGACCGACACAGAAACGCACCCCGGGGTTCGTCAATCGTGGAAATCACTCCGGGACCCCAAAACATTGAGTAATAGTCCATGAAACTGGCCAGAATCGGCCAAAACTGCGAGTGTTGATGACCGATACTTAATTGCACCTTGGGGTTCGAGAACTATGGAAATCGCTTCGGGACCCCAAAACGGTGAGTAATAGTCCACGAAACGGGTCAGAATTGGCCAAAGTTGTGAGTGTTGACGACGGACATGTAAATGCACCTCGGGGTTCATCCATCATGGAAATCACTCCGGTACCGAAAAACTGTGAGCAATAGTCCACGAAACGAGGCAGAATCGGCAATAACTGCGAGTGTTTATGACCAACACGTACGCACTCGGGTTCGCTAATCGTGGAAATCACCCGGACCCCAAAATAGTGAGTAATAGTCCGTGAAGCGGGCCAGAATCGCCAAAACTGCGGGTGTTGATGACCAACACGTAACGCACCCCGGGTTCGCTAATCGTGGAAATCACCCGGACCCCAAAATAGTGAGTAATAGTCCATGAAGCGGGCGGAATCGCCAAAACTGCGAAAGTGTTGATGACCGACACGTGAACGCACCTCGGGGTTCGTCAATCGTGGAAATCACTCCGGGACCCCAAAACAGTGAGTAATTGTGCATGAAACGGGCCAGAATCGGCCAAAACTGCAAGTGTTGATGACCGACATGTAAACGCACCCTGGGGTTCATCAATTGTGGAAGTCACTCCGGGACCCCAAAACAGTGAGTAATAGTCCACGATACGGTCCAGAATCGGCTAAAACTGTGGGTGTTGTTGACCGACACGTAAAAGCACCCCGGGATTCGTCAATCATGGAAATCACTCCGAGACCCCAAAACAGTGAGTAATAGTCCACGAAACGGGCCAGGATAGGCCAAAACTATGAGTGTTGATGACCGACACTTAAACGCACCCCGGGGTTCGTCAATTGTGGAAATCACTGCAGGACCCCAAAACAGTGAGTAATAGTCCACGAAACGGGTTAGAACCGGTCAAAACTGCGGTTGTTGATGACCGATACTTAATTGCACCTTGGGGTTCGAGAACTATGGAAATCGCTTCGGGACCCCAAAACGGTGAGTAATAGTCCACGAAACGGGTCAGAATTGGCCAAAGGTGTGAGTGTTGACGACGGACATGTAAACGCACCTCGGGGTTCATCAATCATGGAAATCACTCCGGTACCGAAAAACTGTGAGCAATAGTCCAAGAAACGAGGCAGAATCGGCAATAACTGCGAGTGTTTATGACCAACACGTAAATGCACCCCGGGGTTTGTCTATCGTGGAAATCATTCCGGGACCCCAAAACAGTGAGTAATAGTCCACGAAACTGGCCGGAATCGGCCAAAACTGTAATTGTTGATGACCGACACGTAAATGCACCCCGGGTTCGCTAATAGTGGAAATCAGTCAGGACCCCAAAACAGTGAGTAATAATCCACGAACGGGCTAGAATCGCCAAAACCGCGGTGTTGATGACCAACACGTAAACGCACCCCGGATTCGCCGATCGTGGAAATCACTCGGACCCCAAAACAGTGAGTAATAGTCCATGAAACCGGCGAATCGCCAAAACTGCGGGTGTTGATGACCGACACGTAAACGCACCCTGGGGTTCATCAATCGTGGAAGTCACTCCGGGATCCCAAAACAGTGAGTAATAGTCCACGATACGGTCCAGAATCGGCTAAAACTGCGGGTGTTGATGACCGACACGTACACGCACCCGGGGTTCGTCAATCATGGAAATCACTCCGGGACCCAAAAACAGTGAGTAATAGTCCATGAAACGGGCCAGAATCAGCCAAAACTGCGGGTGTTCATGACCGACACGTAAAAAGCACCCCGGGATTCGTCAATCGTGGAAATCACTCCGAGACCCCAAAACAGTGAGTAATAGTCCATGAAACGGGCCAGGATCGGCCAAAACTGCGAGTGTTGATGACCGACACTTAAACGCACCCCGAGGTTCGTTAATAGTGGAAATCACTGCAGGACCCCAAAACAGTGAGTAATAGTCCACGAAACGGGTTAGAACCGGTCAAAACTGCGGTTGTTGATGACCGACACAGAAACGCACCCCGGGGTTCGTCAATCGTGGAAATCACTCCGGGACCCCAAAACATTGAGTAATAGTCCATGAAACTGGCCAGAATCGGCCAAAACTGCGAGTGTTGATGACCGATACTTAATTGCAATTTGGGGTTCGAGAACTATGGAAATCGCTTCGTGTCGTGGGTTTGTCACGGCAGATGTCCTAGCAAAAGGACTTAGTCGTGGAGCCATCGCAACGGGTTAACTCGAAGGGGTTAAACCGAACACAAAGGACACGAGGAGTTATACTAGTTCGGCCCCTTCGATGAAGGTAAAAGCCTACGTCTAGTTTGTGATGGGATTATGAGCTCTCGATGACTAGGGAGCAAATCGCTTCTCCTAGACCTCAAGTTGTGGTTGTCTGTCCTTGAACCGATATCGGGTCGCCCCCTTATATACACGGGTGACGCCCTTCGGCCCCTAGAGCCCCAATCTCCGGTTTATACTCGTACCCGGGTTGGTCTCTTTCTTATTCCTAACTTACAATACAAGTTATACACAAGCCGGTTTACAATAGGAGGTGCTAAACCAACTACGGTCTTGGGCCTTCTCCATAGCTTCTTGGGCTTCAACATCTTGTGATATTTGATGACGCTAACCCGGTCCAGATGGGTCGGTTTACGCCTAGTAGTAATATCCCCAACATTAGGCCCCAGGTTGATTTGAAGGAGTTCATGTCAACCCTTAGTGGAAATCTTCATCTTCAGCATCTCCTCTCAGTCACCAAACCGTGATGCCGTCATCTTACTTGTTTGTGGTAAACCGAACTGACGTCAACTGACATTGCGAAAAAGTCTCCTCTTCGCTTAACAAACTTGCAAAAATTAAGGCGACGGTTCCTCTCCCGATATCTGCGGCTCCTGGATTTACGCACTTGACGTAGGTATGTCCTTATAAATAGGGTGAGGGGTCATTTCTTTCTCCTCCTCCTCCCTTTCTTCTTCGTCTTCTCCGTGCTGCTTGCTTGAGAGCTCCGCCGCCGTCGCCGACCTCTGCATCATCCTGGGCTGCTGCATCGACCTGACCAAACCAGAGAAACGCGGCTTACTTCCGCATCCCTCCGAACTCCGGTAAACCTTCCGCCCTTTCCATCAGATCTACCGCTTAGGGTTTCCTGTGTTCGTGGCGTTCTTTGTGTTATTCACGTTCTTCGTGTTATCTGCTCACCTTGAATCTGGTCCTTTGTTAGTATCTTCAGATGTCCCCGTGATTCTTTATTTTAGGGTTGACTCCGTTGAAATAGCAGTTTTCCGCATCTCTTGCAATACACTTGTACCATAGATCTAATCCATAACCTGCCATTGTTGTCTGTGCATGAAGCACTTTAAATCTTGGGTATTAATCCATTTTATGAAATCTTCCAGATCCAACATTATACTGAAGTAGTGTGAAACTTGTTTCATGGGGTCTTGCCTTTAACCTTTACGCGATCTCAGAGACACAGCGGTTTAACATAGAATGAATTACTGAACCGGTATACACCATTAGTCCCCTTCTTAAACCGCCTTTATTTGGTTTGTACTTGACCTTCTCCGGTTTACCGCAAATAGCTTTAGCATGAAGAATTTGCACACTCCTCCTCCCGAACCGAGGTTATCTTCGCTTTACAGATCTCATGGCGAAACAAGTGTATGAGTGCAATTGGGTTCCCTCCAAGATCACAGAAACCCATCTGAACAACCTGGTTCTGACTGGCGCTTTAAGCAGTAAAAACGTTATTCACTGGAGAGTACCAAGCGGGGAATGCCCTCCTACACCTCAAGATGGAGAAGTCATTGTGTTCATGGATCACTTGGCCCGCGGTTTTAATCCGCCGGTTCCAAGTTTTACCGTGATGTGTTGGCCAACTTCCAGCTTCATCCGCAAGATATTGGTCCTAATTCTGTGACCAACATATGTCACTTCCAAGTTCTTTGTGAAGTATTCTTCCAAGAGGAACCCACTGTGGAGCTATTCCGAGACTGCTTTCACTTGAACCGCCGCACTGAATTTCCTGATGGTTCCAACATGGAGGTGGGTGACGAATCGATTCAGAAGAGGAAAGAAGTCACTTACCCTCACGCAAAGCTGCATAGTCACCCCCAAGAATGGAACAACTCTTGGTTTTACTGCAAAGATACTTCTCCAGAAAATGAGAATGTTTTACTCGGTTTTCGTCCAGAACGTCTCAGCAATACTCACCCTTTTCCCCAGAGATTGACTGCTAAAGAGAGAAGCAAGTATGCTCCTCAACTGTCCAAACTTAGAGCTTTCATGGCCAACGGTTTGACAGGAGTTGATCTTGCTCGTTGCTGGATATCTTGGAGTATATTGCCACTTAGCCAGCGCTCCGGTTTAATGTGTGAATACACTGGTAGCATTGATGATCCACTGCGCCATGTAAGAATCCAACTCACAGATGACGAGGTCACGGAAGCTGTAAAGAGAATTCTGAATGAGCCAGAACGCGTCTGTGCACGAGTCGGTCTTCGTCCCTTCTGCGCCACCAACAAACCTCCGGTGGTAAACCGAAATTTCTTCTCCTTACCTTCGACGCTTTACGAGATATGTTTATGACTGATTCCCGCCTCTGTTATTACAGGGTGACGATCCGTTTTGGAGCAAGAAGTATATTCAGGAAAAAGCAGACAAGGCGGACAAACCGAGTCGGCCTAAAACGAGGGTTAACAAAAAACCTGCTCAAAAGAGGAAAACCACGGCCTCCTCTGATCCTGCTGATGATGATGATGTGGGTAATCCGGATCTTGAAGCTGACCTTGATTCCTCGGTTTACTATTTATGCAACTTATTGATGATACAATTTGTCGATGACGTCAAGCAAGCCAGCTGATGATGTAGAGGTAATCATTCTTTCTCCGATTCAAGCCTTCGCGCCTTCACAAAAATCCGTCGTGCAAACCGCAGTTAAATTTTCCCATCCTCTTGCTTACTTGGATCCCAACTTTCTTATGAAGACTCATCGGCGAGGTGCGTCGCACAAACCCGACACACCGCCGGTAGTAACTTCGCGGTTTACCAACAGTCCGGTTCGGAGACGCCGATCCGAGGTCTCTAACTTGTTTGCCAATACTTATCCTAAAGCGGGCTGTTTTCGTCAACCGCTCAATCCATCGACTCTGATTATCGGTCACTTCGCACTCATCTTCCGGGAATCAACTAGTACTCAGCTGCCTCCGCTCAAAACCGTCTTTGGGGTGAGTTTCTATCCACCTTATTTAGCTGTTATTTATCATAGCCTTGAATGCATATTAACTTTAGCCTTGTTACTTTTTCGATTGTTAAACCGAGGCCGAGCAAAAGGCTCGTCGAGGGAGCATACCGACGAAGATGCTGCCCCGAACCGGACACCATTCCGTATGCCACAAAGAACCATTCATGAAGAAATTGTTAATAATCCCTAGAAGATGAGACTGTCATTCCTGAAGCGAGCTCTGTTAACCCTTCCGATCCATCGGTTCAGCAAGCCCCAATTCTTGTTGAAAAGACCATCGGTTCCTCGTAACCTGCCAATAAACCGCCGAACCTGTTCAAACCGACGACTCTAAAGATGATGAAGTCGTAATTACTGGTGTAGGTCATCTTGAACCGGCCGCCTTCGCTTTAGCTAAGCATAGTGCTAAAGAGGAGCTTTCCTCCTTAGACAAAGGTAAATGGGATGTTGATGTGGCAACGATTCTGCTCTTGGTGCTTCGGACCTTTACTCTGGTTATCTAAACCGACTACACACTAGTCGTGATTATGAAGCCAATCTTGTGAAGATGATGAAAGATAAACTTGAGGTAATTTCCATGCTTTTGTCCTTGCTGCTCACCATCATAGCCCCCAAGGGTCGGTTTAACTTTGGCATAATTGAATCGACACTTGCAATCATCATATAATAACACCTGAACTATCATTTAGCACAAATAGCCATTAGCCCCCAAGTGCCAAGTTGAATACTTGTATTGAGCTTGGGACTTTGATAATGAATTGATAGCTGGAGATCAAATAAGCATTAGCCCCCAAGTATAAAGTGCCTAACTTGTTATGTGCTTGGTACTTCCTCTGCTTAAACCGTAAAATTATCGGTCTCTGAGCTGAATCAAGGTCAAAGAAACTCAAATTGCTGATCTTCAAGAAAATTTGAAGTCCCAACAGTCAGAAACTTCCAAAGCCAAAGAGGAACTGACCGGTGCTCTGAGCGGTATGGAACAGTTAAAGGAAAGCTTTAAGAAGGAGCAGGCTGACTGGGCCAAAGAAAAGGCCGCTTTAACCAAGAAGGTTGAAAACGCCGAAGCCGCCCTTAAACCGATAACCGATGAACTGACTGGCGTGAAGCGACAAGTGCACGCTATGACTGCAGCCATCTTTGGTAAGTTTCCTGTGACTTGAAAAACTTGATTCCCTTGTAATGCAGCTTGGTCTAAAATCTTCTGATTGTTTTACAGGCACTCGCATCCGCCACCGGGATCGACGCGCGCATCGAAGTTGAAAGCCGCTTATACCTTAGTTGAACAATCAGTATCACAGCACAACGGATTATTACTGTTGCTTCACGTAATGATCCGCACCCACACCGATTCATGAGACGTTACAAAAGCTGTCAATGCTTCCTGCCTGGTTGAAGAATTGAAAAGATCTGCTGCTCGAACCGGAGCTATTAACGCCTTAATCCGGGCCAAGGCGTGGGTGCCTGATTTTGACCCCGTTGAAGCAGCCCAAGGCTATCCCAAGATGAAAGAAGATGGCTCTGAATTTGATGAAGAAGAACTGAGAAGATAAACCGGCAATCGCCCTCGGCCTGCCAATTGGTGGAAGAGGCGAACTTGTCCCATTATCGATCTCATTACAATGATCAGAACAAAAGGGTCACTGCACCAATCCCTGAAGCGGAGAACTTAATTCCTCCAATCCGTAAGCACACCTATGCCCCTGATATTGAACCGTCTTCACTGATACATGAGGAAGCCGTCTTTCAAGCATTAATGGGGATCGACTCGACCATCGTTGATTTCAGGCCCACCGGTAGGGAGGAAGATGCTGAAGCGGCGCAGGACGATCCAGAGCCATCAAACCGGGATGGCACACAGGCGTAATCCTCGATTAGTTTGATCTAGCTTCGCTTTGATACTTTGCCAAAAAACAATCCAGTTGATTCGGGCACTTTGTTGCCTTGTAATAGGATAGACTGCACTTTTTATGCTTCATGAGATGCCATCGTACATCAGCCCTGATCCTTTGAAAAACCATTATTATCCACTTATGTTTTCTGCAGCCACAAAATTTCTGATGAATCCGGGCAGATGTACCGTCATCCGGTTTGTAAATCTTGATGTGTGGGCTAAAAGACACCAGTATTAAAACCTGCCATATAAAGGGCATGAAAGAGCTGTTCATAGCTAATATCAAGCGGGAGTTGAAACAACTCTTAAACCGTCATGGGAGAAGCGTGCTCTGTGTATAGAACCCGGTTTACAATGTAAACCAAAATTGAGCAACATGTGGTTACTTGTTAAAAGATAGAAAATTTGAGCACAAAAATCAAACCGAGTCTGTGATCTCATCGTTTGAAAGGGATTGTCGTGTTCGCCAATATCCGCTATGTTGAACCGACACAAATACCATAGTGCAAAAGAAAACAAAGACAACGTATCAAGTCAAAAATAGCAAAATCAAGAATAAAACTCGTTAGGTTCACCGATGAACCTTTCGCAAAAAATAGCTCTTTAAGCTTGGTCATATGGAATTACCATGGTCGACGCAACCAAGCCCCCTCGCGTGGCGATGGTGCTGGTCAACCAGACCCCAAAATGACGCGTGGCGTACGCCGCCAAGTGGCATTGCGATGGTTCGGGTTCACCAAAGCCCCAAATGACTCTAGGCCCGGAGGCCGACCAAGTGGCGTGACTGGTTCAGATGTGACCGTGTCCCCAAATGATTCTAATGGCTTTCGCCGGCCAAGTGGCATTGCATTGGTTCGGACGCGACCGAGCCCCCAAGTGACCTTACAGCTATGTTCTCTTTGGCTCGAATACGACCTATGTTTGAACAGGGAGCTTTCAAGCGATCTTATTAAGACGCAAAAGGGGTAAACCGGGCGTCACTTGAGAACAGCTCCGTGTAACCACACATAATATAAAAAGACAACAGATACCCCGCTTTAGCTGAGGATCCGGTTTATTCATAATATATACATTGTCATGATATGTACATAAGCAGAGCCCATGGCTCAAGTATAGTAAGGCCGAAGATGAGCTATATTCCAGGGCCTGTCGGTCTCCCTGCCTGATCTGCTCGAGTTTACGTGTTTCGAACGTCTATTAGATAGTACGAACCGTTGTGTAGATTCTTGCTAACCACAAAAGGTCCTTCCCAAGGCGGAGACAATTTATGCATCTCGGTTTGATCTTGAATAAGTCGAAGCACCAAATCTCCCTCTTGAAAGGTTCTGGTCCTGATCCGGCGACTGTGGTATCGACGGAGATCCTGTTGGTAAATCGCAGAACGGGCAGCTGCTATGTCTCGCTCTTCATCCAGCCGGTCTAGAGCGTCCTGTCGAGAAGTTTCGTTGTCCGCTTCAACATATGCCGCAACACGGGGCGAATCATGACGTATATCACTGGGAAGAACTGCCTCTGCCCCATAAACCATAAAGAAAGGCGTATATCCAGTTGATCGGTTTGGCGTTGTATTGATACTCCATAGCACAGAGGGTAGTTCCTCGACCCAACAACCCGGCGTTACGCTGCAAAGGAACCGAAGCCGGGTTTAATACCTCTCGAAATCTCTTGATTAGCTCTTTACGCTTGCCCATTGATTGTGGGTGTACTCTTGATGAAACATCAAGGCGAATATGTTCTCGTTAGAGAATTCCTTCATGGCACCCTTGGATAGATTGGTACCATTGTCTCGTGATGATACCGTGTGAAAACCAAACCGAAAATCACTTTCTTGATGAACTGAATCATGGTGGCCGCATCACACCGCTAACGGGTTCGCTTCTACCCACTTGGTAAACTTATCAACCGCCACCAAAGAGGGTGGGTCTTCTTATCTTTGGACCTCTTGAAAGGCCCAACCATATCTAGCCCCCAGGTTGCAAACGGCCAAGTAATTGGAATCATCCTCAATTCTTGAGCTGGAACATGAGCGCGTCTTGAAAACTTTTGACAACCATCACACCGTTTGACCAGATCCTCCGCATCAGCATGTGCAGTCAGCCAATAGAAACCGTGACGGAAAGCCTTTGCCACTAAAGATTTTGAACCGGCGTGATGACCACAATCTCCTTCATGGATCTCTCGTAATATTTCACGGCCTTCCTCAGGAGACACACACCGTTGAAATGCTCCTGTCACACTGCGATGATGTAGCTCACCATTTTCAATTACCATGGACTTAGACCGTCGGACGATTTGTCTGGACAAGGTCTCATCCTCTGGCAACTCGCCCCGGTTCATGTACGCCAGATAAGGAAGTGTCCAATCCGGGATGATATGCAACGCCGCCACCAACTGGGCCTCCGGATCTGGAATCGCCAAATCTGCTTCGCCTGGTGGTTGAACCGATGGTTTGTGAAGCACATCAAGGAACACATTAGGTGGCACCGGCTTACGTTGTGAACCGAGCCGGCTTAAAGCGTCCGCCGCCTCGTTCTTTCGTCGGTCCACGTGGTCCACCTGATACCCTTTGAAGTGACCTGCAACCATGTCTACTTCACGGCGGTAAGCCGCCATGAGCGGATCTCTGGAATCCCATGTACCTGACACTTGTTGCGCTACCAAATCAGAATCGCCAAGGCACTTAACCCGGCTTAAGTTCATCTCTTTAGCCATCCGGAGACCATGGAGCAAGGCCTCGTACTCTGCTGCATTGTTAGTACAAGGGAACATTAATCGGAGGACATAACAAAACTTATCACCTTGCGGGGAAGTTAATATAACTCCAGCCCCCGAGCCTTCCAATTGACGTGATCCGTCAAAATGAATGGTCCAATACGTGTTGTCCGGTTTTTCTTCTGGGATTTGAAGCTCAGTCCAATCATTAATGAAGTCCACCAACGCCTGAGACTTGATTGCTGTGCGAGGCACATATTTTAAACCGTGCGGGCCAAGCTCGATGGCCCACTTGGCAATGCGACCAGTTGCTTCCCGGTTTTGGATAATGTCCCCCAAAGGAGCAGAACTGACCACCGTGATATGGTGCCCTAGGAAGTACTGCTTCAACTTCCGACTTGCCATAAAAACTCCATATACCAGCTTCTGCCAATGCGGGTACCGCTGTTTGGACTCGATGAGCACCTCACTGATATAATAAACCGGACGCTGAACCGGGTACTCTTTACCTGCCTCCTTCCTTTCCACCACAATGGCTACGCTGACAGCGCGCGCATTAGCAGCAACATATAGCAGCAAAGGCTCCTTTTCAATGGGAGCGGCGAGTACGGGCGGATTGGCCAACTGTCGCTTTAGGTCCTCCAATGCTTGATCCGCTGCGGAACTCCAGACAAACTGATCTGTCTTCTTCAACAGCTGATACAAAGGAATTGCCTTCTCTCCAAGGCGGCTAATAAACCGACTCAGTGCAGCAATCCGGCCTGCCAGACGTTGGACGTCGTTGATGCACTTCGGTTTAGCCAGGGAGGTGATCGCGGTGATCTTG
This sequence comes from Aegilops longissima, assembly GCA_021605205.1. NCBI lineage: Eukaryota > Viridiplantae > Streptophyta > Magnoliopsida > Poales > Poaceae > Aegilops > Aegilops longissima. The sequence goes on along the minus strand of JAHIAM010001187.1, from coordinate 29,636 downwards.
TCCGGATTAGCCTCTATCCCTCTGTTGGATACCAGAAAACCCAACAACTTGCCAGCTGGAACACCAAAAACGCACTTATCCGGATTAAGCATCATTTTATACGTCCTGAGATTATCAAAGGTCTCCTTCAAGTCAGCCACCAAGGTCTCTTTCTTCCTGGACTTGACCACAATATCATCCACATAGGCATGCACATTGCGGCCAATTTGCTTGTGGAGGCAATTTTGCACACACCGTTGATAAGTTGCCTGGGCACTCTTGAGCCCAAAAGGCATGGACACATAACAGAAGGCTCCAAAGGGAGTAATGAACGCCGTCTTCTCCTGGTCCTTCACTGCTATTTTGATCTGATGATAACCGGAGTATGCATCCAGAAAACATAACGCTTCAACCCGCCGTAGCATCAATGATTTGATCAATACGGGGGAGGGCAAAGGGATCTGCAGGGCAAGCTTTATTCAAATCTGTGTAATCCACACACATGCGCCAAGTGCCGTTCTTTTTAAGAACGAGCACCGGATTAGCAAGCCATTCGGGATGAAAAACTTCTATGATGAAACCAGCCGCTAAAAGCCTGGCCACTTCTTCTCCAATAGCCTTTCTTCTCTCCTCGTTGAACCGACGGAGGTACTGTTTCACCGGTTTATACTTAGGATCCACATTAAGTGTGTGCTCAGCGAGTTCCCTCGGTACACCAGGCATGTCAGAGGGTTTCCATGCAAAGATGTCCCGATTCTCACGGATGAACTCGATGAGCGCTTTCCTATTTTGGATCCAAATTGGCACCGATGCTTTGAATCTGCTTGGACGGATCACCGCCACTTAAATCCACCAGCTTTGGTTTACTCGGTGACGAAATTTTAAAGCTGGATCGTGTTCCGTAGTAGGCTTCTTCAAGGGGTCATATCCATCGATCAACATTATCCTTGTAGTATTTAAGCTCTTCGGTGGCACAAACCGATTCCGCATAAGCTGCGTCTCCTTCTTCACACTCCAAAGCGATCCTGCGGCTTCCGTGAACCGTGATGGTTCCCTTATAACCCGGCATCTTGAGTTGCAAATATACATAACAAGGCCGTGCCATGAATTTGGCATAAGCTGGTCGTCCAAACAAAGCATGATACGGACTTTGAATTTTCACCACCTCAAACGTTAGCTTCTCTGACCGGGAGTCATAATCATCTCCGAAGGCCACTTCCAATGTTATCTTGCCCACTGGGTAAGCAGATTTGCCTGGCACTACGCCATGAAAAACCGTGTTGGACGACTGCAGATCTTTATCCTTGAGTCCCATCCGTCTAAAGGTCTCATAATATAAGATGTTGATACTGCTGCCCCCGTCCATGAGTACCTTAGTGAATTTATAGCCTCCTACCTGAGGGGCCACCACTAAAGCCAATCGACCCGGTTATCCACCGGGGTGATCTTCTACTCCATGTGATTGGCTGCTCTGACCACCGTGAGGTACCGGGTACGGCTGGTTCAACATTATTAACTGCCCTCTTCCGGATTTTCTGATCTCGCTTGTTCAAACTAGTGGTAAATACATGATACCGACCACCATTTAACTGCTTTGGATGACTCGTAACCCGATTGCTCTTCCGCTGATTCTCGATTCGATTATGCCGATTGTTATGGCTGCTCGATTACCGCTGAATCTGAACCGGGTTCCTTCACCGTTACTGGCCCAGATCCAGAACCGCCGCCCGGATTATGATCATACCGAAAAGCGCTGGAGTTCTTGAACTCTCGCATGATGTAACAATCTTTCCATAGATGGTTCGCCGGTTCCTCTATGGTTCCGTGCTTTGGGCAGGGCTGGTTTAACAAAATATTCAGACGCTCCGGGTTGGGACTGGGCCCACCCCCGCGGCCTCTGCCTCTGCGCTGTCGACCTCGGTTCGGCACACTGGTATTGGCTACAAAATCTGTGCCACCATCTGCCTTGCGCTTGCCACCGCTGCCGTTCCCTGAGTGATACTGCTGACCTTTGAAATTGCCGTTCTTCTTTCCCTTCCCCGCCTTTTCATCATCGACACGGGATCCTTGGTACTATCGAGTCAGCATACTTTACTAAAGCGCCATGAGAGTCCCCATATCGGTGCAAAGGGCGCTTCATTCGTCCCAATTTCAACTTCAGAGGCCCAAACCGACAATTTCCTTCTAATGTCACCACCGCAGTATCAGCGTTAATACGATCTGATGAATGCAAGATTTGCGACACGCGTCGCACCCAATGAGTGGTCGATTCTCCTTCCGCCTGGACACAGGCGGTCAAATCTACGATTGACATAGGCTGCTCACATGTGTCCTTGAAATTATTGATAAACCGAGCTCGCAACTGGGCCCATGAACCGATGGTATTAGGTGGCAGGCTTTTCAACCAAGTGCGGGCTGTTCCCTCAAGCATCATGGTGAAATACTTTGCACAAGCATCCTCATCCACGTCAAGCATCTCCATAGCCATCTCATAGCTTTCCACCCACGCCCCCGGGGGTTGATCCGCCGTGTAATTCGGCACCTTGCGCGGCCCTTTGAAATCCTTAGGAAGGCGCACATTGCGCAAAGCCGGGATAAGGCACGGTACCCCCAAAGCACTGGAAGTAAGCCCTGGTTCAACCGTGGTGGTCGGACGAACTGGCGTATGCGGATTGAGTTGATGCTGCGCCGCTAACCCGGCTTCTCTGCGCGCACGAGCCCGGTCCACCAATTCCTGGGCATCGGGAGCCGGATTACCATCACGAGGTGCACCACGTCGGGTATTACTGGACTCGGCCTGTTCTTCAATGTGTCTGCTATAACTCCGGGATGGACGTGGAGTAGAATGAATCCGATCGCGGCTATACGAATATGTCTCCTGCTGGGCTAGCGCCGTCCTGAGGAGCTCTTTGACCCGACGCTGTCTCTCTGCTGTTTAATCCCCTCAACCGGGATAGCCTCCAAACGCGCCGCTGCAGCAACAAAATTATCCAGCGGGTTGGAATAATGATCCGGGTGGGTGGTTATAATCCGTGGCTCCGGATCACGACGGGGCAGATCCACCACGCGGGGCTGAACCGGCGCGCCTGTCCCGGGCGCCGCTGCTCGGTTTGGCACAGGTTGATTGCTGGCACCTGCTCCAGGAGTGTTGAAAAGATCTCTCCCCTCGAAGACCGACGGCAGGCGAGACCGATACTTTCTCCTCATTACTTCTTGCGAAGCGTTCTGATCTAGCATGAGTTTATAAGCTTGCGCATCCAAGGCAGCCCGTTCGGCGGCCATCCTGGCCTCCTCAGCTGCCAAATCCGCCCTAGCTTGGTCAATTTGTTCTTTCACCCTTGTGATTTCCGCATTATGAGCATCCCGATCCGCTGGATTAGCCTCCGCCATGAGTGCAGTCAATGCACCAAATAGATCGAGATAAAGCGTGGGCGAAGCGAAGTCACGGAGCCTCCTGCTCGGCAGCGACCCCAAAACGGTGAGTAATAGTCCACGAAACGGGTCGAATTGGCCAAAGTTGTGAGTGTTGACGACGGACATGTAAACGCACTCGGGGTTCATCAATCATGGAAATCACCCGCACCAAAAACTGTGAGCAATAGTCCACGAAACGAGGCGAATCGGCAATAATCGCGAGTGTTTATGACCAACACGTAAACGCACCCGGGTTCGCTAATCGTGGAAATCACCCGGACCCCAAAATAGTGAGTAATAGTCCACGAAGCGGGCCGAATCGGCCAAAACTGCGGGTGTTGATGACCAACACGTAAACGCACCCCGGGGTTCGTCAATCGTGGAAATCACTCCGGGACCCCAAAAAAGTGAGTAATAGTCCACGAACGGGCCGAATCGCCAAAACTGCGAAAGTGTTGATGACCGACACGTGAACGCACTCGGGTTCGCTAATCGTGGAAATCACCCGGACCCCAAAACAGTGAGTAATTGTGCATGAAACGGGCCAGAATCGGCCAAAACTGCAAGTGTTGATGACCGACACGTAAACGCACCCTGGGGTTCGTCAATTGTGGAAGTCACTCCGGGACCCCAAAACAGTGAGTAATAGTCCACGATACGGTCCAGAATCGGCTAAAACTGCGGGTGTTGTTGACCGACACGTAAACGCACCTCGGGGTTCGTTAATTGTGGAAATCACTACAGGACCCCAAAACAGTGAGTAATAGTCCACGAAACGGGTTAGAACCGGTCAAAACTGCGGTTGTTGATGACCGACACAGAAACGCACCCCGGGGTTCGTCAATCGTGGAAATCACTCCGGGACCCCAAAACATTGAGTAATAGTCCATGAAACTGGCCAGAATCGGCCAAAACTGCGAGTGTTGATGACCGATACTTAATTGCACCTTGGGGTTCGAGAACTATGGAAATCGCTTCGGGACCCCAAAACGGTGAGTAATAGTCCACGAAACGGGTCAGAATTGGCCAAAGTTGTGAGTGTTGACGACGGACATGTAAACGCACCTCGGGGTTCATCAATCATGGAAATCACTCCGGTACCGAAAAACTGTGAGCAATAGTCCACGAAACGAGGCAGAATCGGCAATAATGGCGAGTGTTATTATGACCAACACGTAAACGCACCCGGGGTTCGAAAATCGTGGAAATCACCCGGACCCCAAAATAGTGAGTAATAGTCCACGAAGCGGGCCGAATCGCCAAAACTGCGGTGTTGATGACCAACACGTAAACGCACTCGGGGTTCGCTAATCGTGGAAATCACCCGGACCCCAAAATAGTGAGTAATAGTCCACGAACGGGCCGAATCGCCAAAACTGCGAAAAACAGTTGATGACCGACACGTGAACGCACCTCGGGTTCGCCAATCGTGGAAATCACCCGGACCCCAAAACAGTGAGTAATAGTCCATGAACGGGCCGAATCGCCAAAACGCAAGTGTTGATGACCGACACGTAAACGCACTCGGGGTTCGTCAATTGTGGAAATCACTCCGGGACCCCAAAACAGTGAGTAATAGTCCACGATACGGTCCAGAATCGGCAAAACTGCGGGTGTTGTTGACCGACACGTAAACGCACCTCGGGGTTCGCTAATTGTGGAAATCACCCGGACCCCAAAACAGTGAGTAATAGTCCACGAAACGGGCCGAATCGCCAAAACTGCGTAAACGTTGTTGATGACCGACCGGCACCCGGGTTCGCTGCGGGTTGTTGATTCGCAATCGTGGAAATCCGAAATAGTCCACGAAACGGGTTAGAACCGGTCAAAACTGCGTTGTTGATGACCGACACGTAAACGCACCGGGTTCGCCAATCGTGGAAATCACCCGGACCCCAAAACATTGAGTAATAGTCCATGAAACGGGCGAAATCGCCAAAACTGCGAAAAGTTGATGACCGATACTTAATTGCACCTTGGGGTTCGAGAACTATGGAAATCGCTTCGGGACCCCAAAACGGTGAGTAATAGTCCACGAAACGGGTCAGAATTGGCCAAAGTTGTGAGTGTTGACGACGGACATGTAAACGCACTCGGGTTCATCAATCATGGAAATCACCCGCACCAAAAAACTGTGAGCAATAGTCCACGAAACGAGGCGAATCGGCAATAACTCGCGAGTGTTTATGACCAACACGTAAACGCACTCGGGTTCGCTCAATCGTGGAAATCACCCGGACCCCAAAATAGTGAGTAATAGTCCACGAAGCGGGCGAATCGCCAAAACTGCGGTGTTGATGACCAACACGTAAACGCACCTCGGGTTCGCCAATCGTGGAAATCACCCGGACCCCAAAATAGTGAGTAATAGTCCACGAACGGGCCGAATCGCCAAAACTGCGCGTGTTGATGACCGACCGACGTGAACGCACGCACTCGGGTTCGCAATCGTGGAAATCACCCGGGACCCCAAAACAGTGAGTAATAGTCCATGAAACGGGCCGAAATCGCCAAAACGCAAGTGTTGATGACCGACACGTTCGCCAACGCACTCGGGTTCGCGGGTAATCGTGGCAATGACCGACACGTCACCCAATCGTGGAAATCACCCGGACCCCAAAACAGTGAGTAATAGTCCACGAAACGGGCCAGAATCGCCAAAACTGCGGTGTTGATGACCGACACGTAAACGCACCTCGGGTTCGGCACCTCGGGTTCGCAATCGTGAAATCACCCGGACCCCAAAACAGTGAGTAATAGTCCATGAAACGGGCCGAATCGCCAAAACTGCGGTGTTGATGACCGACACGTAAACGCACCCCGGGTTCGCCAATCGTGGAAATCACCCGACCCCAAAACAGTGAGTAATAGTCCACGAAACGGTCCAGAATCGCCAAAAACTGCGGTGTTGATGACCGACACGTAAACGCACTCGGGTTCGCAATTGTGGAAATCACCACAGACCCCAAAACAGTGAGTAATAGTCCACGAAACGGGTTAGAACCGGTCAAAACTGCGGTTGTTGATGACCGACACGTAAACGCACTCGGGTTCGCCAATCGTGGAAATCACCCGGACCCCAAAACATTGAGTAATAGTCCATGAAACGGCGAAATCGCCAAAACTGCGAAAAGTTGATGACCGATACTTAATTGCACCTTGGGGTTCGAGAACTATGGAAATCGCCGACCCCCAAACGGTGAGTAATAGTCCACAAACGGGTCAGAATTGGCCAAAGTTGTGAGTGTTGACGACGGACATGTAAACGCACTCGGGTTCATCAATCATGGAAATCACCCGCACCAAAAAACTGTGAGCAATAGTCCACGAAACGAGGCAATCGGCAATAATCGCGAAAGTGTTTATGACCAACACGTAAACGCACTCGGGGTTCGCTAATCGTGGAAATCACCCGGACCCCAAAATAGTGAGTAATAGTCCACGAAGCGGGCCGAATCGCCAAAACTGCGGTGTTGATGACCAACACGTAAACGCACCCCGGGTTCGCTAATCGTGGAAATCACCCGGACCCCAAAATAGTGAGTAATAGTCCACGAACGGGCCGAATCGCCAAAACTGCGAGAGTTGATGACCGACACGTGAACGCACCTCGGGGTTCGTCAATCGTGGAAATCACTCCGGGACCCCAAAACAGTGAGTAATTGTGCATGAAACGGGCCAGAATCGGCCAAAACTGCAAGTGTTGATGACCGACACGTAAACGCACCCTGGGGTTCGTCAATTGTGGAAGTCACTCCGGGACCCCAAAACAGTGAGTAATAGTCCACGATACGGTCCAGAATCGGCTAAAACTGCGGGTGTTGTTGACCGACACGTAAACGCACTCGGGTTCGCACCCAATTCGTGGAAATCACTCAGACCCCAAAACAGTGAGTAATAGTCCACGAAACGGGTTAGAACCGGTCAAAACTGCGGTTGTTGATGACCGACACAGAAACGCACCCCGGGGTTCGTCAATCGTGGAAATCACTCCGGGACCCCAAAACATTGAGTAATAGTCCATGAAATCGCCGAATCGCCAAAACTGCGAGTGTTGATGACCGATACTTAATTGCACCTTGGGGTTCGAGAACTATGGAAATCGCCGGACCCCAAAACGGTGAGTAATAGTCCACGAAACGGGTCAGAATTGGCCAAAGTTGTGAGTGTGTTGACGACGGACATGTAAACGCACTCGGGTTCATCAATCATGGAAATCACCCGCACCAAAAAACGTGAGCAATAGTCCACGAAACGAGGCAGAATCGGCAATAATCGCGAGTGTTTATGACCAACACGTAAACGCACTCGGGTTCGCTAATCGTGGAAATCACCCGGACCCCAAAATAGTGAGTAATAGTCCACGAAGCGGGCCGAATCGCCAAAACTGCGGTGTTGATGACCAACACGTAAACGCACCCGGGTTCGCCAATCGTGGAAATCACCCGGACCCCAAAATAGTGAGTAATAGTCCACGAACGGGCCGAATCGCCAAAACTGCGAAAGTGTTGATGACCGACACGTGAACGCACTCGGGTTCGCCAATCGTGGAAATCACCCGGACCCCAAAACAGTGAGTAATAGTGCATGAACGGGCCGAATCGCCAAAACGCCGCAAGTGTTGATGACCGACACGTGTTGATGACGCACCGGGTTCGCTAATCGTGGAAATCACCCGACCCCAAAACAGTTCGAATTGTAAAAATCGTCACCCGGACCCCAAAACAGTGGAAATCACCCGGACCCCAAAACAGTGAGTAATAGTCCACGAACGGTCCAGAATCGCCAAAACTGCGGTGTTGTTGATGACCGACACGTAAACGCACCTCGGGTTCGCAATTGTGGAAATCACCACAGACCCCAAAACAGTGAGTAATAGTCCACGAAACGGGTTAGAACCGGTCAAAACTGCGGTTGTTGATGACCGACACGTAAACGCACCGGGGTTCGCCAATCGTGGAAATCACCCGGACCCCAAAACATTGAGTAATAGTCCATGAAACGCCGAATCGCCAAAACTGCGAAAAGTTGATGACCGATACTTAATTGCACCTTGGGGTTCGAGAACTATGGAAATCGCCGGACCCCAAAACGGTGAGTAATAGTCCACGAAACGGGTCAGATTGGCCAAAGTTGTGAGTGTTGACGACGGACATGTAAACGCACTCGGGTTCATCAATCATGGAAATCACCCGCACCAAAAAACTGTGAGCAATAGTCCACGAAACGAGGCGAATCGGCAATAATGCGAAAGTGTTTATGACCAACACGTAAACGCACCCGGGTTCGCTAATCGTGGAAATCACCCGGACCCCAAAATAGTGAGTAATAGTCCACGAAGCGGGCCGAATCGCCAAAACTGCGGTGTTGATGACCAACACGTAAACGCACCCGGGTTCGCCAATCGTGGAAATCACCCGGACCCCAAAATAGTGAGTAATAGTCCACGAACGGGCCGAATCGCCAAAACTGCGAGTGTTGATGACCGACACGTGAACGCACTCGGGGGAAATCGCCAATCGTGAGAAATCACCCGACCCCAAAACAGTGAGTAATAGTCCATGAACGGGCCGAATCGCCAAAACTGCAAGTGTTGATGACCGACACGTAAACGCACCTCGGGTTCGCCAATTGTGGAAATCACCCGGACCCCAAAACAGTGAGTAATAGTCCACGAAACGGTCCAGAATCGCCAAAACTGCGGTGTTGTGACCGACCACGTAAACGCACTCGGGTTCGCAATCGTGGAAATCACCCGGACCCCAAAACAGTGAGTAATAGTCCACGAAACGGGCGAATCGCCAAAACTGCGGTGTGTTGATGACCGACACGTAAACGCACCCGGGTTCGCCAATCGTGGAAATCACCCGACCCCAAAACAGTGAGTAATAGTCCATGAACGGCCGAATCGCCAAAACTGCGAGTGTTGATGACCGACACGTAAACGCACCGGGGGTTCGCAATCGTGGAAATCACCCGGACCCCAAAACAGTGAGTAATAGTCCACGAACGGGTCAGAATCGGCCAAAGTTGTGAGTGTTGATGACCGACACGTAAACGCACTCGGGTTCGCAATCATGGAAATCACCCGACCCCAAAACAGTGAGTAATAGTCCACGAAACGGGTGTTGAACCGACAAAACGCACTGCGCAATCGTGTTCACCAGACCCCAAAACAGTGAGTAATAGTCCACGAACGGGTTAGAACGTAAAACGCATGACCGACACGTAAACGCACCGGGTTCGCAATCGTGGAAATCACCCGGACCCCAAAACAGTGAGTAATAGTCCATGAAACGGGCCGAATCGCCAAAACTGCGAAAGTTGATGACCGACACTTAATTGCACCTTGGGGTTCGAGAATCGTGGAAATCACCGGACCCCAAAACGTGAGTAATAGTCCAATCGAAACGGGTCGAATCGGCCAAACTCGTTCATCAATGAAATGTTGACGACCCCACATGTAATAGTCGCACTCGGGTTCATCAATCATGGAAATCACCCGCACCAAAAAAATCCCCAAAAACAGTGAGTAATAGTCCACGAGTAATAGTCCACCGAACGTAAACACCTCGGGTTCGTGGAAATCACCCAAAAAACAGTGAGTAATAGTCCACGAAACGGTCCAAATCGCCAAAACTGCGTGTTGATGACCAACACGTAAACGCACCCACGGGGTTCGCTAATCGTGGAAATCACCCGGACCCCAAAACAGTGAGTAATAGTCCACGAACGGGCGAGAATCGCCAAAACTGCGGTGTTGATGACCGACACGTAAACGCACTCGGGTTCGCCAATCGTGGAAATCACCCGGACCCCAAAACAGTGTAATAGTCCATGAACGGGCCGAATCGCCAAAACGCGAAAGTTGATGACCGACACGTAAACGCACCTTTCGGGGTTCGAGAATCGTGGAAATCACCGGACCCCAAACGGTGAGTAATAGTCCACGAAACGGGTCGAATCGCCAAAACACGTTGTTCGCAATGTTGACCCGACCCCAACACGTAAACGCACGGCACCAAAACCGTGAGTGGGGTCATCAATCGGGTTCGAAATCACCCGGACCCCAAAACAGTGAGTAATAGTCCACGAAACGGGCCGAATCGCCAAAATGACCGACACGCAACGTGTTGATGAAATCCGACAAAATAAGTAATAGTCGCACGGCCAAAACTCGGGTGTTGATGACCAACGTCGCACTGGAAATCGTGGAAATCACCCGGGACCCCAAAATAGTGAGTAATAGTCCACGAACGGGCCGCCAAATCGCCAAAACTGCGGTTCGCTAATGTTGATGACCCCAAAATAGTGACACGTCCAAACGCACCAAAACTCGGTTGATTCGCGTAATCACTCGGGAAAAATCACCCGGACCCCAAAACAGTGAGTAATAGTCCATGAACGGGCCGAATCGCCAAAACGCAAGTGTTGATGACCGACACGTAAACGCACCCGGGTTCGCCAATCGTGGAAATCACCCGGACCCCAAAACAGTGAGTAATAGTCCACGAACGGTCCAGAATCGCCAAAACTGCGAGTGTTGATGACCGACACTTAAACGCACCCCGGGGTTCGTTAATTGTGGAAATCACTACAGGACCCCAAAACAGTGAGTAATAGTCCACGAAACGGGTTAGAACCGGTCAAAACTGCGGTTGTTGATGACCGACACAGAAACGCACCCCGGGGTTCGTCAATCGTGGAAATCACTCCGGGACCCCAAAACATTGAGTAATAGTCCATGAAATCGCCGAATCGCCAAAACTCGCGAAAACCGTGTTGATGACCGATACTTAATTGCACCTTGGGGTTCGAGAACTATGGAAATCGCTTCGGGACCCCAAAACGGTGAGTAATAGTCCACGAAACGGGTCAGAATTGGCCAAAGTTGTGAGTGTTGACGACGGACATGTAAACGCACCTCGGGGTTCATCAATCATGGAAATCACTCCGGTACCGAAAAACTGTGAGCAATAGTCCACGAAACGAGGCAGAATCGGCAATAACTGCGAGTGTTTATGACCAACACGTAAACGCACCCCGGGGTTCGTCAATCGTGGAAATCACTCCGGGACCCCAAAATAGTGAGTAATAGTCCACGAAACGGGCCGAATCGCCAAAACTGCGTGTGTTGATGACCAACACGTAAACGCACCCCGGGGTTCGTCAATCGTGGAAATCACTCCGGGACCCCAAAATAGTGAGTAATAGTCCACGAAACGGGCCGGAATCGGCCAAAACTGCGAGTGTTGATGACCGACACGTGAACGCACCTCGGGGTTCGTCAATCGTGGAAATCACTCCGGGACCCCAAAACAGTGAGTAATTGTGCATGAAACGGGCCAGAATCGGCCAAAACTGCAAGTGTTGATGACCGACACGTAAACGCACCACGGGATTCGTCAATCATGGAAATCACTCCGGGACCCCAAAACAGTGAGTAATAGTCCACGATCACGGTCCAGAATCGCTAAAACTCGGGTGTTGTTGACCGACACGTAAACGCACTCGGGTTCGCAATCAGTGGAAATCACCACAGACCCCAAAACAGTGAGTAATAGTCCACGAAACGGGTTAGAACCGTCAAAACTGCGGTTGTTGATGACCGACACGTAAACGCACTCGGGGTTCGCCAATCGTGGAAATCACCCGGACCCCAAAACATTGAGTAATAGTCCATGAAACGGCGAGAATCGCCAAAACTGCGAAAAGTTGATGACCGATACTTAATTGCACCTTGGGGTTCGAGAACTATGGAAATCGCCGGACCCCAAAACGGTGAGTAATAGTCCACGAAACGGGTCAAATTGGCCAAAGTTGTGAGTGTTGACGACGGACATGTAAACGCACTCGGGTTCATCAATCATGGAAATCACCCGCACCAAAAAACTGTGAGCAATAGTCCACGAAACGGCAGAATCGGCAATAATCGCGAAAGTGTTTATGACCAACACGTAAACGCACCCGGGTTCGCTAATCGTCGTGGAAATCACCCGGACCCCAAAATAGTGAGTAATAGTCCACGAAGCGGGCGAGAATCGCCAAAACTGCGGTGTTGATGACCAACACGTAAACGCACCGGGGTTCGCTAATCGTGGAAATCACCCGGACCCCAAAATAGTGAGTAATAGTCCACGAACGGGCGGGCGAATCGCCAAAACTGCGAAAAGTTGATGACCGACACGTGAACGCACTCGGGTTCGCTCAATCGTGGAAATCACCCGGACCCCAAAACAGTGAGTAATAGTGCATGAACGGGCCGAATCGCCAAAACTGCAAGTGTTGATGACCGACACGTAAACGCACTCGGGTTCGCCAATTGTGGAAATCACCCGGACCCCAAAACAGTGAGTAATAGTCCACGATACGGTCCAGAATCGCTAAAACTGCGGTGTTGTTGACCGACACGTAAACGCACCTCGGGTTCGCAATTGTGGAAATCACCACAGACCCCAAAACAGTGAGTAATAGTCCACGAAACGGGTTAGGAACCGGTCAAAACTGCGGTTGTTGATGACCGACACGTAAACGCACCGGGTTCGCCAATCGTGGAAATCACCCGGACCCCAAAACATTGAGTAATAGTCCATGAATCGCCGAATCGCCAAAATCCAAAACATGAGTAATAGTCCATGAAACGGGCCGAATCGCCAAAACTGTGTTGATGACCGATACGTAATTGCACCTTGGGGTTCGAGAACTATGGAAATCGCTTCGGGACCCCAAAACGGTGAGTAATAGTCCACGAAACGGGTCAGAATTGGCCAAAGTTGTGAGTGTTGACGACGGACATGTAAACGCACCTCGGGGTTCATCAATCATGGAAATCACCGCGGTACCGAAAAACTGTGAGTAATAGTCCACGAAACGAGGCAGAATCGGCAATAACTGCGAGTGTTTATGACCAACACGTAAACGCACCCCGGGGTTCGTCAATCGTGGAAATCACTCCGGGACCCCAAAATAGTGAGTAATAGTCCACGAAGGGCGAATCGCCAAAACTGCGGTGTTGATGACCAACACGTAAACGCACTCGGGTTCGCTCAATCGTGGAAATCACCCGGACCCCAAAATAGTGAGTAATAGTCCACGAACGGGCCGAATCGCCAAAACGTGCGAAACTAATGTTGATGACCGACACGTGAACCCAAAACAGTGAGTAATAGTCCACGAAACGGGCGCCGCCAAAACCGTGGAAATCACCGCGGAAATCCCAACCCCAAAACAGTGAGTAATAGTGCATGAAACGGGCCAGAATCGGCCAAAACTGCAAGTGTTGATGACCGACACGTAAACGCACCCCGGGGTTCGTCAATCGTGGAAATCACTCCGGGACCCCAAAACAGTGAGTAATAGTCCACGATACGGTCCAGAATCGGCTAAAACTGCGGGTGTTGTTGACCGACACGTAAACGCACCTCGGGGTTCGTTAATTGTGGAAATCACTACAGGACCCCAAAACAGTGAGTAATAGTCCACGAAACGGGTTAGAACCGGTCAAAACTGCGGTTGTTGATGACCGACACAGAAACGCACCCCGGGGTTCGTCAATCGTGGAAATCACTCCGGGACCCCAAAACATTGAGTAATAGTCCATGAAACGGCCAGAATCGGCCAAAACTGCGAAAGTGTTGATGACCGATACTTAATTGCACCTTGGGGTTCGAGAACTATGGAAATCGCCGGACCCCAAAACGGTGAGTAATAGTCCACGAAACGGGTCAGAATTGGCCAAAGTTGTGAGTGTTGACGACGGACATGTAAACGCACTCGGGTTCATCAATCATGGAAATCACCCGCACCAAAAACTGTGAGCAATAGTCCACGAAACGAGGCAGAATCGGCAATAATCGCGAAAGTGTTTATGACCAACACGTAAACGCACCCGGGTTCGCTAATCGTGGAAATCACCCGGACCCCAAAATAGTGAGTAATAGTCCACGAAGCGGGCCGAATCGCCAAAACTGCGGTGTTGATGACCAACACGTAAACGCACCGGGTTCGCCAATCGTGGAAATCACCCGGACCCCAAAATAGTGAGTAATAGTCCACGAACGGGCCGAATCGCCAAAACTGCGAAAGTGTTGATGACCGACACGTGAACGCACTCGGGTTCGCCAATCGTGGAAATCACCCGGACCCCAAAACAGTGAGTAATAGTCCATGAACGGGCCAGAATCGCCAAAAACTGCGGTGTTGATGACCGACACGTAAACGCACCTCGGGTTCGCCAATCGTGGAAATCACCCGACCCCAAAACAGTGAGTAATAGTCCATGAACGGGCCGAATCGCCAAAACTGCGGTGTTGTTGATGACCGACACGTAAACGCACTCGGGTTCGCCAATCGTGGAAATCACCCGACCCCAAAACAGTGAGTAATAGTCCACGAATCGCCACGGTCCAGAATCGCTAAAAAACTGCGGTGTTGTTGACCGACACGTAAACGCACCTTGATGGTTTCGCCAAAATCACCCGTGTGAAATCACCACGAAACCCCAAAACAGTGAGTAATAGTCCAATCGAAATCGGGAGTAATAGTCCATGAATCGCCAAAACGCGGTGTGTTGATGACCGACACGTAAACGCACCCCGGGGTTCGTCAATCGTGGAAATCACTCCGAGACCCCAAAACAGTGAGTAATAGTCCACGAAACGGGCCAGAATCGGCCAAAACTGCGAGTGTTGATGACCGACACGTAAACGCACTCGGGTTCGCTAATCAGGAAATCACCGCAGACCCCAAAACAGTGAGTAATAGTCCACGAAACGGGTTAGAACCGGTCAAAACTGCGGTTGTTGATGACCGACACAGAAACGCACCCCGGGGTTCGTCAATCGTGGAAATCACCCCGGGACCCCAAAACAGTGAGTAATAGTCCATGAATCGGCCGAATCGCCAAAACTGCGCGTGTTGATGACCGATACTTAATTGCACCTTGGGGTTCGAGAACTATGGAAATCGCCGGACCCCAAAACGGTGAGTAATAGTCCCCAAAACGGTGAGTAATAGTCCACGAACGGGTCAGAATTGGCCAAAGTTGTGAGTGTTGACGACGGACATGTAAACGCACACTCTCGGGTTCATCAATCATGGAAATCACCCGCACCCCAAAACAGTGAGTAATAGTCCACGAAACGAGGCGAATCGGCAATAATCGCGAGTGTTTATGACCAACACGTAAACGCACTCGGGTTCGCTAATCGTGGAAATCACCCGGACCCCAAAATAGTGAGTAATAGTCCACGAAACGGGCCGAATCGCCAAAACCAAAACTGCGGTGTTGATGACCAACACGTAAACGCACCGGGTTCGCAATCGTGGAAATCACCCGACCCCAAAATAGTGAGTAATAGTCCACGAAACGGGCCGAATCGCCAAAAACTGCGAATGTTTGATGACCGACACGTGAACGCACCTCGGGTTCGCCAATCGTGGAAATCACCCGGACCCCAAAACAGTGAGTAATAGTCCATGAAACGGGCCAAATCGCCAAACACGCGGGTGTTGATGACCCCAAAACAGTGAGTAATAGTCCACACGGGCCGAATCGGTTCGCTAATCGATGACCAACGTAAACGCACTCACCCGGGAAATCACCCGGACCCCAAAATAGTGAGTAATAGTCCACGAACGGGCCGAATCGCCAAAACTGCGGTGTTGATGACCGACACGTAAACGCACTCGGGTTCGCTAATCGTGGAAATCACCCGGACCCCAAAACAGTGAGTAATAGTCCATGAAACGGGCCGAATCGCCAAAACTCGCGTTCGCCAATCGTGTGTTGATGACCAACACGTAACCGACACACCACCGGGTTCGCCAATCGTGGAAATCACCCGACCCCAAAACAGTGAGTAATAGTCCACGAAACGGTCCAGAATCGCCAAAACTGCGGTGTTGATGACCGACACGTAAACGCACCTCGGGTTCGCAATTGTGGAAATCACCAGACCCCAAAACAGTGAGTAATAGTCCACGAAACGGGTTAGAACCGGTCAAAACTGCGTTGTTGATGACCGACACGTAAACGCACTCGGGGTTCGCCAATCGTGGAAATCACCCGGACCCCAAAACATTGAGTAATAGTCCATGAAATCGCCGAATCGCCAAAACGCGAAAAGTTGATGACCGATACTTAATGCACCTTGGGGTTCGAGAACTATGGAAATCGCCGGACCCCAAAACGGTGAGTAATAGTCCACGAAACGGGTCAGAATTGGCCAAAGTTGTGAGTGTTGACGACGGACATGTAAACGCACTCGGGTTCATCAATCATGGAAATCACCCGCACCAAAAACGTGAGCAATAGTCCACGAAACGCAGAATCGGCAAAATCGCGTGTTTATGACCAACACGTAAACGCACCAACACGGGTTCGCAATCGTGGAAATCACCCGGACCCCAAAATAGTGAGTAATAGTCCACGAAACGGGCCGAATCGCCAAAATCTGCGGTGTTGATGACCAACACGTAAACGCACCCAACACGGTTCGCTCAATCGTGGAAATCACCCGGACCCCAAAATAGTGAGTAATAGTCCACGAACGGGCCGAATCGCCAAAACTGCGAAAGTTGATGACCGACACGTGAACGCACTCGGGTTCGCTAAATCGTGGAAATCACCCGGACCCCAAAACAGTGAGTAATTGTGCATGAAACGGGCCAGAATCGGCCAAAACTGCAAGTGTTGATGACCGACACGTAAACGCACCCCGGGGTTCGTCAATTGTGGAAATCACCCGGACCCCAAAACAGTGAGTAATAGTCCACGAACGGTCCAGAATCGGCTAAAACTGCGGGTGTTGTTGACCGACACGTAAACGCACCTCGGGGTTCGCAATCAGGAAATCACCACAGACCCCAAAACAGTGAGTAATAGTCCACGAAAACGGGTTAGAACCGGTCAAAACTGCGGTTGTTGATGACCGACACAGAAACGCACCCCGGGGTTCGTCCAATCGTGGAAATCACTCCGGGACCCCAAAACATTGAGTAATAGTCCATGAAACTGGCCAGAATCGGCCAAAACTGCGAGTGTTGATGACCGATACTTAATTGCACCTTGGGGTTCGAGAACTATGGAAATCGCTTCGGGACCCCAAAACGGTGAGTAATAGTCCACGAAACGGGTCAGAATTGGCCAAAGTTGTGAGTGTTGACGACGGACATGTAAACGCACCGCGGGGTTCATCAATCATGGAAATCACCCGCACCAAAAACTGTGAGCAATAGTCCACGAAACGAGGCGAATCGGCAATAATCGCGAAAGTGTTTATGACCAACACGTAAACGCACTCCGGGTTCGCTAATCGTGGAAATCACCCGGACCCCAAAATAGTGAGTAATAGTCCACGAAGCGGGCCGAATCGCCAAAACTGCGGTGTTGATGACCAACACGTAAACGCACTCGGGGTTCGCCAATCGTGGAAATCACCCGGACCCCAAAATAGTGAGTAATAGTCCACGAAACGGGCCGGAATCGGCCAAAACTGCGAGTGTTGATGACCGACACGTGAACGCACCTCGGGGTTCGTCAATCGTGGAAATCACCCGGACCCCAAAACAGTGAGTAATTGTGCATGAAACGGGCCAGAATCGCCAAAACTGCAAGTGTTGATGACCGACACGTAAACGCACCCGGGTTCGCACAATTGTGGAAATCACCCGGACCCCAAAACAGTGAGTAATAGTCCACGAAACGGTCCAGAATCGGCTAAAACTGCGGGTGTTGTTGACCGACACGTAAACGCACCTCGGGGTTCGCAATTGTGGAAATCACTACAGGACCCCAAAACAGTGAGTAATAGTCCACGAAACGGGTTAGAACCGGTCAAAACTGCGGTTGTTGATGACCGACACAGAAACGCACCCCGGGGTTCGTCAATCGTGGAAATCACTCCGGGACCCCAAAACATTGAGTAATAGTCCATGAAACGGCCGAATCGCCAAAACTCGCGAAAAGTTGATGACCGATACTTAATTGCACCTTGGGGTTCGAGAACTATGGAAATCGCTGGACCCCAAAACGGTGAGTAATAGTCCACGAAACGGGTCAGAATTGGCCAAAGTTGTGAGTGTTGACGACGGACATGTAAACGCACCTCGGGTTCATCAATCATGGAAATCACCCGCACCCCAAAACTGTGAGCAATAGTCCACGAAACGAGGCGAATCGGCAATAATCGCGCGAGTGTTTATGACCAACACGTAAACGCACCCGGGTTCGCTAATCGTGGAAATCACCCGGACCCCAAAATAGTGAGTAATAGTCCACGAAGCGGCCGAATCGCCAAAACTGCGGTGTTGATGACCAACACGTAAACGCACTCGGGTTCGCAAATCGTGGAAATCACCCGGACCCCAAAATAGTGAGTAATAGTCCACGAACGGGCCGAATCGCCAAATCGCGCGAAAAACTGCGTGTTGATGACGACACGTGAACGCACCTCGGGTTCGCCAATCGTGGAAATCACCCGGACCCCAAAACAGTGAGTAATAGTCCATGAACGGGCCGAAATCGCCAAAACTGCAAGTGTTGATGACCGACACGTAAACGCACTCGGGTTCGCCAATCGTGGAAATCACCCGGACCCCAAAACAGTGAGTAATAGTCCACGAAACGGTCCAGAATCGCTAAAACTGCGGTGTTGATGACCGACACGTAAACGCACCTCGGGTTCGCAATCGTGGAAATCACCCGGGTGAGTAATAGTCCATGAACGGGCCGAATCGAAAATCGCCAAAATCCACCCAGATGACCGACACGTAAACGCACACCCGGGGTTCGCACAAAAACGTGGAATAGTCACCGGGCGACCCCAAAACAGTGTTGTGACCGATAGTCCACCCGAATCGTGGAAATCACCCGGGACCCCAAAACAGTGAGTAATAGTCCACGAAACGGGCCAGAATCGGCCAAAACTGCGAGTGTTGATGACCGACACGTAAACGCACCTCGGGGTTCGTTAATTGTGGAAATCACTACAGGACCCCAAAACAGTGAGTAATAGTCCACGAAACGGGTTAGAACCGGTCAAAACTGCGGTTGTTGATGACCCCAAAACAGACAAAACTGCGTTGATGAAACGCACACCCGGTGAGTAATAGTCCACGCGGGTTAGAACCGCAATCGCCAATCGGAAATCACCCGGACCCCAAAACATTGAGTAATAGTCCATGAATCGGCGAATCGCCAAAACTGCGAAAGTTGATGACCGATACGTAATTGCACCTTGGGGTTCGAGAACTATGGAAATCGCTTCGGGACCCCAAAACGGTGAGTAATAGTCCACGAAACGGGTCAAAATTGGCCAAAGTTGTGAGTGTTGACGACGGACATGTAAACGCACTCGGGTTCATCAATCATGGAAATCACCCGCACCAAAAAACTGTGAGCAATAGTCCACGAAACGAGGCGAGAATCGGCAATAATCGCGAAAGTGTTTATGACCAACACGTAAACGCACTCGGGGTTCGCTAATCGTGGAAATCACCCGGACCCCAAAATAGTGAGTAATAGTCCACGAAGCGCCGAATCGCCAAAACTGCGAATCGCCAAAACGCACTGGGTTCGCCAATTGTTGATGACCCCAACACGAGTAATAGTCCACGCACTCGGGTTCGCGCAATCGTGGAAATCACCCGGACCCCAAAATAGTGAGTAATAGTCCACGAAACGGGCCGAATCGCCAAAACTGCGAAGTGTTGATGACCGACACGTGAACGCACCGGGTTCGCCAATCGTGGAAATCACCCGGACCCCAAAACAGTGAGTAATAGTCCATGAAACGGGCCGAATCGCCAAAAAACGCACTCGCAAGTGTTGATGACCGACACGTAAACGCACTCCAGGGTTCGCCAATCGTGGAAATCACCCGGACCCCAAAACAGTGAGTAATAGTCCACGAAACGGTCCCAGAATCGGCAAAACTGCGGTGTTGTTGACCGACACGTAAACGCACTCGGGTTCGCTAATCGTGGAAATCACCCGGACCCCAAAACAGTGAGTAATAGTCCATGAAACGGCCGAATCGCCAAAACTGCGGTGTTGATGACCGACACGTAAACGCACCAATCGTGGAAATCACCCGGACCCCAAAATCACCCGAGTAATAGTCCACGAACGGGCCAGAATCGCCAAAACTGCGAGTGTTGATGACCGACACGTAAACGCACCTCGGGTTCGCTAATCGTGGAAATCACCCGGACCCCAAAACAGTGAGTAATAGTCCACGAAACGGGCCGAACCGGTCAAAACTGCGTGTTGATGACCGACACGTAAACGCACCCGGGTTCGCAATCGTGGAAATCACCCGGACCCCAAAACATTGAGTAATAGTCCATGAAACGGGTTGATGAATCGCCAAAACTGCGAGTGTTGATGACCGACACGTGAACGCACCGATGACCGACACGAATCGCACTGGGTTCGCCAATCGTGGAAATCACCCGGACCCCAAAACAGTGAGTAATAGTCCATGAAACGGGCGAATCGCCAAAACTGCGAGTGTTGATGACCGACACGTAAACGCACCTCGGGGTTCGAATAATCGTGGAAATCACCGGACCCCCAAACAGTGAGTAATAGTCCACGAAACGGGTCCGAATCGGCCAAAGTTGTGAGTGTTGACGACGGACACGTAAACGCACTCGGGGTTCATCAATCATGGAAATCACCCGGACCCCAAAAACAGTGAGTAATAGTCCACGAAACGGGCGAATCGCCAAAATCGCGCGAAAGTGTTGATGACCAACACGTAAACGCACCCGGGGTTCGCTAATCGTGGAAATCACCCGGACCCCAAAATAGTGAGTAATAGTCCACGAAACGGGCCGAATCGCCAAAACTGCGTGTTGATGACCAACACGTAAACGCACTCGGGGTTCGCCAATCGTGGAAATCACCCGGACCCCAAAATAGTGAGTAATAGTCCACGAAACGGGCCGAATCGCCAAAATCTGCGAGTGTTGATGACCGACACGTGAACGCACTCGGGTTCGCCAATCGTGGAAATCACCCGGACCCCAAAACAGTGAGTAATAGTCCATGAACGGGCGAATCGCCAAAACTGCGGTGTTGATGACCGACACGTAAACGCACCTCGGGTTCGCCAATCGTGGAAATCACCCGGACCCCAAAACAGTGAGTAATAGTCCACGAACGGGCCGAATCGCCAAAACTGCGGTGTTGATGACCGACACGTAAACGCACTCGGGGTTCGCAATCGTGGAAATCACCCGGACCCCAAAACAGTGAGTAATAGTCCACCCCAAAACAGAAATAGTCCGGGCCGAATCGCCAAAACTGCAAGTGTTGATGACCGACACGTAAACGCACCCCGGGTTCGCCAATCGTGGAAATCACCCGACCCCCCAAAACAGTGAGTAATAGTCCACGAACGGGCCAGAATCGCCAAAACTGCGGGTGTTGATGACCGACACGTAAACGCACCTCGGGTTCGCTAATCAATGGAAATCACCACAGACCCCAAAACAGTGAGTAATAGTCCACGAACGGGTTAGAACCGGTCAAAACTGCGGTTGTTGATGACCGACACGTAAACGCACCGGGGTTCGCCAATCGTGGAAATCACCCGGACCCCAAAACATTGAGTAATAGTCCATGAAACGCCGAATCGCCAAAACTGCGAAAGTGTTGATGACCGATACTTAATTGCACCTTGGGGTTCGAGAACTATGGAAATCGCCGGACCCCAAAACGGTGAGTAATAGTCCACGAAACGGGTCGAATTGGCCAAAGTTGTGAGTGTTGACGACGGACATGTAAACGCACTCGGGTTCATCAATCATGGAAATCACCCGCACCAAAAAAACTGTGAGCAATAGTCCACGAAACGAGGCGAATCGGCAATAATCGCGAGTGTTTATGACCAACACGTAAACGCACCCGGGTTCGCTAATCGTGGAAATCACCCGGACCCCAAAATAGTGAGTAATAGTCCACGAAAACGCGGGCCGAATCGCCAAAACTGCGGTGTTGATGACCAACACGTAAACGCACCCGGGTTCGCCAATCGTGGAAATCACCCGGACCCCAAAATAGTGAGTAATAGTCCACGAACGGGCCGAATCGCCAAAACAAACACGAAGTGTTGATGACCGACACGTCCACGAACGGGCCGAAATCGCAAAACTCGGGTGTTGATGACCGACACGTGATTCGCTAATCGTGGAAATCACCCGGACCCCAAAACAGTGAGTAATAGTGCATGAACGGGCCGAATCGCCAAAACTGCGCAAGTGTTGATGACCGACACGTAAACGCACCACGGGTTCGCCAATTGTGGAAATCACCCGGGACCCCAAAACAGTGAGTAATAGTCCACGAACGTCCGAATCGCTAAAACTGCGGGTGTTGTGACCGACACGTAAACGCACCTCGGGTTCGCGCAATTGTGGAAATCACTACAGACCCCAAAACAGTGAGTAATAGTCCACGAAACGGGTTAGAACCGGTCAAAACTGCGGTTGTTGATGACCGACACAGAAACGCACCCCGGGGTTCGTCAATCGTGGAAATCACCCCGGGACCCCAAAACATTGAGTAATAGTCCATGAAACGCCGAATCGCCAAAACTGCGAAAGTTGATGACCGATACTTAATTGCACCTTGGGGTTCGAGAACTATGGAAATCGCCGGACCCCAAAACGGTGAGTAATAGTCCACGAAACGGGTCAGAATTGGCCAAAGTTGTGAGTGTTGACGACGGACATGTAAACGCACTCGGGTTCATCAATCATGGAAATCACCCGCACCAAAAACTGTGAGCAATAGTCCACGAAACGAGGCGAAATCGGCAATAATCGCGAAGTGTTTATGACCAACACGTAAACGCACCCGGGTTCGCTAATCGTGGAAATCACCCGGACCCCAAAATAGTGAGTAATAGTCCACGAAGCGGGCGAAATCGCCAAAACTGCGGTGTTGATGACCAACACGTAAACGCACCGGGCACTCGGTTCGCAATCGTGGAAATCACCCGGACCCCAAAATAGTGAGTAATAGTCCACGAACGGGCCGAATCGCCAAAACTGCGAAAGTGTTGATGACCGACACGTGAACGCACTCGGGTTCGCCAATCGTGGAAATCACCCGGACCCCAAAACAGTGAGTAATAGTCCATGAACGGGCCGAATCGCCAAAACTGCAAGTGTTGATGACCGACACGTTCGAAACGCACCCGGACCCCAAAACAGGAGTTCGAAACGGGCCGAATCAATCGTGGTGTTGAACCGACACGTAAACACCCGCGTCAATCGTGGAAATCACCCACCCCAAAACAGTGAGTAATAGTCCACGAACGGTCCAGAATCGCCAAAACTGCGGTGTTGATGACCGACACGTAAACGCACTCGGGTCGCGGTCAATCGTGGAAATCACCCGGACCCCAAAACAGTGAGTAATAGTCCACGAAACGGGCCGAATCGCCAAAACTGCGGTGTTGATGACCGACACGTAAACGCACCCGGGTTCGCCAATCGTGGAAATCACCCGGACCCCAAAACAGTGAGTAATAGTCCACGAACGGGCCAGAATCGCCAAAACTGCGGTGTTGATGACCGACACGTAAACGCACCCCGGGTCGGGTTCGCAATCGTGGAAATCACCCGGACCCCAAAACAGTGAGTAATAGTCCACGAAACGGGTTAGAACCGGCCAAAACTGCGGTTGTTGATGACCACGTAAACGCACTCGGGTTCGCCACACCCCAAAACGCACCCGGGCCAAAACTGCGTGTTGATGAATCGTGGAAAAACAGTGAGTAATAGTCCACGAAACGGGTTAGAACCGTCAAAACTGCGTTGTTGATGACCGACACGTAAACGCACTCGGGTTCGCAATCGTGGAAATCACCCGGACCCCAAAACATTGAGTAATAGTCCATGAAACGCCGAAATCGCCAAAACTGCGAAAGTGTTGATGACCGATACTTAATTGCACCTTGGGGTTCGAGAACTATGGAAATCGCCGGGACCCCAAAACGGTGAGTAATAGTCCACGAACGGGTCAGAATTGGCCAAATGTGAGTGTTGACGACGGACATGTAAACGCACTTCGGGTTCATCAATCATGGAAATCACCCGCACCAAAAAACTGTGAGCAATAGTCCACGAAACGAGGCAGATCGGCAATAATCGCGAAAACTGTGTTTATGACCAACACGTAAACGCACCCGGGTTCGCTAATCGTGGAAATCACCCGGACCCCAAAATAGTGAGTAATAGTCCACGAAACGGGCCGAATCGCCAAAACTGCGGTGTTGATGACCAACACGTAAACGCACTCGCACGGGTTCGCCAATCGTGGAAATCACCCGGACCCCAAAATAGTGAGTAATAGTCCACGAACGGGCCGAATCGCCAAAACTGCGAAGTGTTGATGACCGACACGTGAACGCACTCGGGTTCGCCAATCGTGGAAATCACCCGGACCCCAAAACAGTGAGTAATAGTGCATGAACGGGCCGAATCGCCAAAACTGCAAGTGTTGATGACCGACACGTAAACGCACTCTCGGGTTCGCCAATTGTGGAAATCACCCGGACCCCAAAACAGTGAGTAATAGTCCACGAACGGTCCAGAATCGCCAAAATGACTGCGGTTGTTGTTGACCGACACGTAAACGCACCTCGGGTTCGCCAAATCGTGTGAAATCACCACAGACCCCAAAACAGTGAGTAATAGTCCACGAAACGGGTTAGAACCGGTCCAAAACTGCGCGTTGTTGATGACCGACACGTAAACGCACCGGGGTTCGCCAATCGTGGAAATCAC
The DNA here is from genome assembly GCA_021605205.1 of Aegilops longissima. Taxonomy (NCBI): domain Eukaryota; kingdom Viridiplantae; phylum Streptophyta; class Magnoliopsida; order Poales; family Poaceae; genus Aegilops; species Aegilops longissima. The sequence continues at coordinate 4,442 of JAHIAM010001187.1, read as the reverse complement.
CCGGACCCCAAAACATTGAGTAATAGTCCATGAAACGGCCGAATCGCCAAAACTGCGAAAGTTGATGACCGATACTTAATTGCACCTTGGGGTTCGAGAACTATGGAAATCGCCGGGACCCCAAAACGGTGAGTAATAGTCCACGAAACGGGTCAAATGGCCAAAGTTGTGAGTGTTGACGACGGACATGTAAACGCACGCACGGGGTCATCAATCATGGAAATCACCCGCACCCCAAAACAGTGAGCAATAGTCCACGAAACGAGGCGAATCGGCAATAATCGCGAAAGTGTTTATGACCAACACGTAAACGCACCACCGGGTTCGCCAATCGTGGAAATCACTCCGGGACCCCAAAATAGTGAGTAATAGTCCACGAAGCGGGCCAGAATCGGCCAAAACTGCGGGTGTTGATGACCAACACGTAAACGCACCCCGGGGTTCGTCAATCGTGGAAATCACTCCGGGACCCCAAAATAGTGAGTAATAGTCCACGAAACGGGCCGGAATCGGCCAAAACTGCGAGTGTTGATGACCGACACGTGAACGCACCTCGGGGTTCGTCAATCGTGGAAATCACTCCGGGACCCCAAAACAGTGAGTAATTGTGCATGAAACGGGCCAGAATCGGCCAAAACTGCAAGTGTTGATGACCGACACGTAAACGCACCCTGGGGTTCGTCAATTGTGGAAGTCACTCCGGGACCCCAAAACAGTGAGTAATAGTCCACGATACGGTCCAGAATCGGCTAAAACTGCGGGTGTTGTTGACCGACACGTAAACGCACCTCGGGGTTCGTTAATTGTGGAAATCACTACAGGACCCCAAAACAGTGAGTAATAGTCCACGAAACGGGTTAGAACCGGTCAAAACTGCGGTTGTTGATGACCGACACAGAAACGCACCCCGGGGTTCGTCAATCGTGGAAATCACTCCGGGACCCCAAAACATTGAGTAATAGTCCATGAAACGCCGAATCGCCAAAACTGCGAAAGTGTTGATGACCGATACTTAATTGCACCTTGGGGTTCGAGAACTATGGAAATCGCCGGACCCCAAAACGGTGAGTAATAGTCCACGAAACGGGTCAGAATTGGCCAAAGTTGTGAGTGTTGACGACGGACATGTAAACGCACTCGGGTTCATCAATCATGGAAATCACCCGCACCAAAAAACTGTGAGCAATAGTCCACGAAACGAGGCGAAATCGGCAATAATCGCGAGTGTTGTTTATGACCAACACGTAAACGCACTCGGGTTCGCTAATCGTGGAAATCACCCGGACCCCAAAATAGTGAGTAATAGTCCACGAAGCGGGCCGAATCGCCAAAACTGCGGTGTTGATGACCAACACGTAAACGCACCCGGGTTCGCTAATCGTGGAAATCACCCGGACCCCAAAATAGTGAGTAATAGTCCACGAAACGGGCCGAATCGCCAAAACTGCGAAACGTGTTGATGACCGACACGTGAACGCACTCGGGATGACCGACACGTAAACGCACTCGGGTTCGCTCAATCGTGGAAATCACCCGGACCCCAAAACAGTGAGTAATAGTGCATGAACGGGCCGAATCGCCAAAACTGCAAGTGTTGATGACCGACACGTAAACGCACCGGGTTCGCCAATTGTGGAAATCACCCGGGGACCGCCACCCCAAAACAGTGAGTAATAGTCCACGAAACGGTCCAGAATCGCTAAAACTGCGGTGTTGTTGACCGACACGTAAACGCACCTCGGGTTCGCTAATCGTGGAAATCACCAGACCCCAAAACAGTGAGTAATAGTCCACGAACGGGTTAGAACCGGTCAAAACTGCGGTTGTTGATGACCGACACGTAAACGCACCCGGTTCGCCAATCGTGGAAATCACCCGGACCCCAAAACATTGAGTAATAGTCCATGAAACGCCGAATCGCCAAAACTGCGAAAAGTTGATGACCGATACTTAATTGCACCTTGGGGTTCGAGAACTATGGAAATCGCCGACCCCAAAACGGTGAGTAATAGTCCACGAAACGGGTCAGAATTGGCCAAAGTTGTGAGTGTTGACGACGGACATGTAAACGCACTCGGGTTCATCAATCATGGAAATCACCCGCACCCAAAAACTCTGTGTGAGCAATAGTCCACGAAACGAGGCGAATCGGCAATAAATCGCGAACCCGGTCCCAAAAAACTGTGTTTATGAAACGAGGCAGAATCGGCACACCACACGTAAACGCACTCCGGGTTCGCTCAATCGTGGAAATCACCCGGACCCCAAAATAGTGAGTAATAGTCCACGAAACGGGCCAGAATCGGCCAAAACTGCGGGTGTTGATGACCAACACGTAAACGCACCCCGGGTTCGTCAATCGTGGAAATCACTCCGGGACCCCAAAATAGTGAGTAATAGTCCACGAACGGGCCGAATCGCCAAAACTGCGAAAGTTGATGACCGACACGTGAACGCACCTCGGGGTTCGCCAATCGTGGAAATCACCCGGACCCCAAAACAGTGAGTAATAGTGTGCATGAACGGGCCGAAATCGCCAAAACTGCAAGTGTTGATGACCGACACGTAAACGCACCTCGGGTTCGCCAATTGGAAATCACCCGGACCCCAAAACAGTGAGTAATAGTCCACGAAACGGTCCAGAATCGCCAAAACTGCGGTGTTGTTGACCGACACGTAAACGCACCTCGGGGTTCGGGTTAATAGTCCACGAATCGGGTCGAATCGAAATCACCGACACGTAAACGCACTCGGGGTTCGCCCCAAAAACAGTGAGTAATAGTCCATGAAACGGGCCAGAATCGCCAAAACTGCGGTGTTGATGACCGACACGTAAAATCGCACCCCGGGTGATTCGCCAATCGTGGAAATCACCCGGACCCCAAAACAGTGAGTAATAGTCCATGAAAATCGGGCCCCAGATCGCCAAAACTGCGAAAACTGTGTTGATGACCGACACGTAAACGCACTCGGGTTCGCCAATCGTGGAAATCACCCGGACCCCAAAACAGTGAGTAATAGTCCACGAAAACGCAAGTGTTGAAACACGTTAACGCACCTCGGTTCGCAATCGTGGAAACCCGACCCCAAAACAGTGAGTAATAGTCCACGAAACGGGTCCGAATCGCCAAAACTTGTTGATGAAACGCACCTCGGGTTCGTTAATCGTGGAAATCACCACAGACCCCAAAACAGTGAGTAATAGTCACAAAACGGTTAGAACCGGTAAAACTCGTTGTTGATGACCGACACGTAAACGCACCCCGGTTCGCCAATCCACCCGGACCCCAAAACATTGAGTAATAGTCCATGAAACGCCGAATCGCCAAAACTGCGAAAAGTGTTGATGACCGATACTTAATTGCACCTTGGGGTTCGAGAACTATGGAAATCGCCGGACCCCAAAACGGTGAGTAATAGTCCACGAAACGGGTCGAATTTGGCCAAAGTTGTGAGTGTTGACGACGGACATGTAAACGCACTCGGGGTTCATCAATCATGGAAATCACCCGCACCAAAAACTGTGAGCAATAGTCCACGAAACGAGGCGAATCGGCAATAATCGCGAAAGTGTTTATGACCAACACGTAAACGCACTCGGGGTTCGCTAATCGTGGAAATCACCCGGACCCCAAAATAGTGAGTAATAGTCCACGAAGCGGGCCGAATCGCCAAAACTGCGGTGTTGATGACCAACACGTAAACGCACCCGGGTTCGCTCAATCGTGGAAATCACCCGGACCCCAAAATAGTGAGTAATAGTCCACGAAACGGGCCGAATCGCCAAAACTGCGAAAGTTGATGACCGACACGTGAACGCACCTCGGGTTCGCCAATCGTGGAAATCACCCGGACCCCAAAACAGTGAGTAATAGTCCATGAACGGGCCGAATCGCCAAAACTGCAAGTGTTGATGACCGACACGTAAACGCACTCGGGTTCGCAATTGTGGAAATCACCCGGACCCCAAAACAGTGAGTAATAGTCCACGAAACGGTCCAAATCGCCAAAACTGCGGTGTTGATGACCGACACGTAAACGCACCTCGGGGTTCGCTAATCGTGGAAATCACCCGGACCCCAAAACAGTGAGTAATAGTCCACGAAACGGGTTAGAAATCGCCAAAACTGCGGTGTTGATGACCGACACGTAAACGCACCCGGGTTCGCCAATCGTGGAAATCACCCGACCCCAAAACATTGAGTAATAGTCCATGAAACGGGCCGAATCGCCAAAACTGCGAGTGTTGATGACCGACACTTAAACGCACCTTGGGTTCGTTCAATCGTGGAAATCACCGGACCCCAAAACGGTGAGTAATAGTCCACGAAACGGGTCGAATCGGCCAAAACTTGAGTGTTGATGACCGACACGTAAACGCACCTCGGGTTCATCAATCGTGGAAATCACCCGGACCCCAAAACAGTGAGTAATAGTCCATC